>CM039507.1:43988688-44038137 GCA_022432975.1 Begonia masoniana
GGAAGGTTGTAATATCGAGCACAATTTAATTTTTATTAATAGTTACTAGGTGTGGCTTTCTCTTTAAGAGAAAGTATTACTATTAATACTTCTTGTAGATTGATGCTGAAAATGAGATAGAAATTGGTGATTTCTAAGCAAAATAAAGAGGATCCACGATTGTTAGAAGAAAAGATTTAGATATGAGAGAGAAACAAAATCTACAAGGAAAGAGAAAATATTGTCAACGACGTAAAAAGTTTTTACAATTTATTAAAAATGTGAAAATTGAATCTTAACGTGAAGGAGGGGGAAGATTGGGAAGACTTTAAAGATAGACACAACAAGAAGAGAGGAAAAGAAATGCACGGGAGAACGAGCAACATATTCCTTTTAGGAATGATGATAAAGACTCGTATGCTCTCGCATCGCATAGAGATTTTTTTTATATTTTTATATGAAATTTCTTTTCTTCTCTTCTTCTTTTTCTTTCTAAGCTAATTTCTCCAGTGATAAACTAAAAAGTAACCAAACATAAAATTTCTTAAGATATTGCAATGTTTTTAGTTAAATAATTCAATATGTGCTTATTGATTATTTTATTCCATGAATTGTCAAGGTAAATGACTATTATGATTCTATTTTATATGCCCTAAATAGTGATTAGCCGTGTATTGAATTACATGAATAATATACTCAAGTGACAGTATAATATAAGCATATTATATCAGTGGCTTAAATTCTTATGACTATTATCAGAATGCCTGCTTCATTGAAAATTCCAAGTAATATTTATTTTCAGTACGTATTTTTTTTTTTTTTTTTTTTTTTTATATCACATCAAAAAAATAATAACAATAAATTAAAAATACAACTTAAACGTAATATTACTCTTTTAAATTATTATTCAATTCATTATGAACTTCATCATCTAACCCAAGATTGGTAACCCAATACTCGACCCGACATTGGATTGAATTTTTATTATTTTGATAGTAAGTTCGGGCTTGATCTGACTAAATCTTAAAACAAATATGAACACAAATAAAAATGAATAGTCCATCTCCAAATTTATCCAACGGGCAAGTACTTAGGTTGGTCATTGCATAATTGGTGTTGCAACCAAATATTCTTGCCTTGTTGTTAGAGAAACGGTAAAAAAAAAAATTTATGTTTTGCATATCTGGCGTATATTACTGACATGAAAAAAGTTTATTTTGAACCTACGTATGAGTTAGTTCAAGATCGGAGGGTCAGATCTTAGATCATCGTTTTTAAGTACGAGGTGGGTAGATCTTGCACAAAAGTTTAAGTTAAGAGACATCGGACTTAGTTCTAATCGCTCGAATCAGATTTAAGCATGCTTTCAATTATCATTAGTTGTTGAGGATTTAGAAATTATCCGCAAAAACATTACAAAGTTAGCCTCGAGCCTGGCCCACTACAGAGGAGCCTATGTCAGGTCTGCCATCAGGGTGAGGCCTGCGGTCGGACCTAGTTCTAATTGCTCTGGTCGATTTAAACATGCTTTCAAATACCATTAGTTGTTGAGGATTTATAAAGAATCAGCAAAAACAAACAAAGTCAAACTCGAGCCTGACCCACTGCAGAGGCCTTATGTCGAGCCCGCATTCAAGGGGAGGTATGCTGGTCGAGCCACGAGCCTCTGTCCATTGATTTCCGGCGAGTCTCGTCGGATTCCGAAAGAAATTCAACGGAATTTGAAGGAGATCTGTTGGATGACCCATCGGATAAGCCCGCTCTCCAAAAGAAAAACTCCAAGCCCGGTTTGCTATCTGTTGACGATGTGATGTTAGAGTATGATCATATTTAATTAGTGACAAAATTTGACCAATCATCACCAAAATCATCTCTTATTTCCTGCCCTTCAAAACACATTTTTTACGATACACGATCACTATATACACATTTGAGTGATGTAACCTTCCTCCTACGCTATATCATCCTCTCTTTACTCTCCTTCTGTTCTTCCCCTTCCACTTACATTTCCATCTCCCTCGAAACCTCGAACACAAACTGCCCAACAGGAACATCGTCGAAATTCTGCAGGTCCTCCAGAACCCGCTTCACCTCCGTCATTGTCGGCCTCTGCTTCGGCCGCTGGCACAGGCAATCATAGGCCAAAGCCGCCGCCTTTCTCGCGCCCGTTTCCGAGTACATCCCCTCCAGCCTCTGGTCCATCACCCTGCTCAGCTTCCTCGGGTTTTTCAGCATGGGCCTTGCCCAATCCGTCAAGCTCTGCTCTCTCGGAGGACGGCTCTTGTCCACCGACCTCTTCCCCGTCAGCAACTCTAACAGCACCACTCCGAAGCTGTAAACGTCACTCTTCGTCGTCAAATGCCCTGCAAAGATCTGAGTTTGTTTGATTTTCTTCAATAAGAATGAAGAAAGTCTTTTTTTTTTTTTTTTTACCGGTCATTATATATTCTGGAGCTGCATAACCGTTGGTACCCATGACTCGAGTAGTGACGTGGGTGTCATCTCCTTCCGGACCGTCTTTCGCCAACCCAAAATCCGACAGTTTAGCTGCGTAGTCCTGGATTATACGTTGATTAAACCCAGATAACATTCCATTTATTGAAAAAAAAATGCAGAGAAAATCGGAATCTTACAGAGTCTATCAAGACGTTTGAAGCTTTGAAATCTCTGTATATGACTGGTTTTTCTGCTTCGTGGAGGAAGGCGAGGCCCTTCGCTGCTCCGAGAAGGATCTTCATTCTCGTCGACCATGGCAGTGCGACGGAGTATTCTTTAAGCAAATTAATGGATGATTAATGAATGGATTATGCGATAATTAGGGGAGAGAGAGAGTAAGAAATCATACTTCTAAACAGTTGACTTTCGAGGCTGCCTCTTGGCATGTATTCATAAACGAGTAGTCTGTGTTCTTCCTCGCAGCAATATCCGATCAGCTTCACCAGGTGTGGATGCCTCAGTTGGCCGAGAAAAATTACTTCCGTCTACAAAATTATGAACGACAAAGTTGAAGTTTGTTAAATCGGCCGGAAAAAAAATGGTAAATCGACCGGAAAAAGGGACTCACAAGCCACTCCCGATGGCCTTGAAACCCATTCAAATCCAGGAGCTTAACCGCTACAGGCTGGGCCTGCCAATCCAGGGCGGAGCTTATCATCGACGAACCCTTTAAGCACCGGTCCGAACCCACCTTCTCCGAGAAAGTTAGCCGACGAGAAATTCTGGGTAACCACCGTCAGCTCCGCCAGGGTGAATACGTGAATATCAGACCCAGCGAGAGAAAGAGAGAGATCCTCCTGACAGAGTAGAGCTCGGATTGCTCCAATCCAATGTCGAAATCCTCCTGTATGAAGCCTCCTTCGCCGCCGCAACTCTCCTCGTCTTCTTCTGAGACTCTCCTCTGTAACAGCTGATCGAGAAAACAGATCCACAACTCGTCTTCATCAACGTCATTCTCTTCCCACAGAGAATAAAAAATGGAGAAACGAAGAAGACGACTGACTCAGCAAGTTCTTGCTCTGCACTTCTTGCCAATCAAGTTCAACCTGCCAGTGACAATTATTATAGACAAGTTTTGGACATTATTATTCAAAAAATTATTATTTAAATGGCGACATAAATAAGCAAACTTTTACGTAACATTATATCTTATAAATAAATCATACTTTTCAGTAAACCCTTTGTTTATTTTAATTTGTGGATCATATTTACCCTGAAAAATTGTAACATATTTAATTTTTTAAAATTATTTACTAATTAAATCTTAAATTATATTTTTTTTAACTAACAAAACTCTTATATTTCAACTATTAAAAATTTAGATTTTGTAATCAATTTAGCTGTTTAATCTAGCATATGTAATATTTTTATTTAATAAATTATTTTTAACATGATTTTTTAATTTCTTTAATTATTTTTAACATAATTTTGAATTATGTCGATCTCACGATAGAATACAAAATCAGATTATAAACGGCAGAACGGAATTAAAAATCAAACTAAACGAAATACATATGTAATGCATTTAACATATAAATTGATAGGAACTTCTAGATTCCCAACAGTTGAATGCTCACGTTTATGTTTGTGAGAAAAAATGCTTACTTGTTTAATATGTAAATAATCCAAAATATCAGGGTTTAAAATGTAATTTAACCAAATAATTATTAATTGCAATATTAGATTTATGCTAATTTTACAATTTCCCAGCTGGCATCAGACTATCTTGACGTCTCATCACCACCGTCCACTATGCAGAGTTTCTTACGGTAGTTGAAGACTAATCCTAGCCCTTGATTTGGAAACTGATGATCGAGCTTTTGATGCTGGCGTTAACCGGAATAGGATTATCATTGGGAGGGCAGTTTGGTCAATGAGAGAGTAGGTAACGTGGGGCCATGTTAAGTGTATACGGAATGAAGTCAACGCGGGTAGTATCGTCTTTTGACTGACCAAATAATGTTGAAATTTTAACGCGTTTTTTGTATGGGGAAGAAGATGACCTGGACCTTCACTAATTTTCTCTAAACATTTAACTTATTGATGACAAAATTAATAATACAAGAAAAGCTCAATTTTAATTTAGAACTTAAAAGTTTGAAATAGGACAAATTAAATTTTAAATTATTATTTTTTTATAAAATGAACTTCTCTCTTTCGGTTGTCGGTAATTTAGACATTATCGTCAATTAATCCGTTAAATCTATCATGTATGTAACATATTTTTTATTTAATGAAGTATTTTAATCATATTTCTAACTCTTTCTGTAATTTCTAATTTGATTTCAAACTTTATTGATCTTCTCTATGGTGAATTCGAACTTCGTTGATAGCGTAATAAAGTTTGAAATTGGTAAAAATGTTAACAATCGGATTAAAACATCGCATTAAATGAAAAATGTGATATATACATACTGGACTTAACAGGTCAATTGACGATAATGTTTAAATTACTGGTTTCTAAATATTTAAGTCTAAAATACACACGCGCGCACGTGTATGATAAGAAAACTATCATTGGTGTGACTAATTTACAATACCGTGTGCTAAGTAAAAAAATAATATAACTTGTTAAATATTAAACAAAAAAAATATATGGGTTTAAACTTGAGACATGCATGATTATTATGGTTTATTATTTCTACTATTTAATAATATAATAACTTGATTAAGAACGCGTTCCTATACTTTTCCAAATTTTTAATTTTTAATTTGCTTCAAAAGGTCAAGAATTTGGATGAAGACACGTCTCTTTTAATCCAAGTTTACCAAACTTGAGAAACATGTCACTTTTTTCCCATAATAGTTAGTTCAAGACCCAACAAACCAGATTAAGATAGTTAAAGCTTAGTTAAGGTTATTAAAAAAGAGTTAGTCCTAGGTTTAGTTCAACTAAGACATCCTGCTAGATTATGATGGATGATTAATGGACTGTTATGATGTATAGTTAAAAGTCAAATTTAAGATATTAAGATTCCTTGTTTACCAAGTCGCAAAGCGAATCCACACTCGTTTATTTCAGTCTCGGCAATGGACCAGATACCGTCCTATTCTTATGAAATCAGGCCCATGTTTGGTCCAATATGTGACCTATTGACCGTGGACCATTAATTCCATCTTTAAACTAGCGTGTGGGTCGGAGTGAGAGCCAGTCCAAAATAAATGTCTTTGGATCTCGAAGCAATACACAAAGAAAGTTGACATTAAGGTGCAAGAATACAAAGATCATATAGAAGTTAGATATAATTTTGTTGGCATTGCGATGCAAAAAATATCAATACCGCGACACCAATTATGGAGTGACCTGTTAGATAAAGCTTACATGCTCACTCTTCATT
Organism: Begonia masoniana; assembly: GCA_022432975.1. Classification (NCBI taxonomy): domain Eukaryota; kingdom Viridiplantae; phylum Streptophyta; class Magnoliopsida; order Cucurbitales; family Begoniaceae; genus Begonia; species Begonia masoniana. Next base: position 43,994,502 of record CM039507.1, read on the forward strand.
TGAAATTAGACCCAGATGTGATCTAATTTCAAGATAGATCAAATAATAAAAATATAGCTCAAACTCATATTGAACCAACTCAGTGTTGGGAATAATGTGCCCAACAAGCAAATATTTTGAACATTTTTATTGTTGTAATTAATAAATAAATTTTATGATTAATTTTTATGTTTGCATTATTCGATATGCTGTATAAATTCAAAGAAAAATTCTTGATTATTTATGTAATTTTAAATTTACATATATGCTGATATATGTGAGATTAAATTTAAAAAGAAATAATTACAATAGTCCATGACTTATATTTGAAGTAAAAGATCTTCAAATTAATAAATTCATAAATACAGTTCACTTCGTTGAGAACGTATAGTCATATCCCGACTATATATGTAGTGACATATAGTGATTGTATTTTATATAATAGGATTATATAGGACTGGACCAGATGAAATTATATTGTTCTTATAATATCCGTTAAATAAAGAACAATTAATTTTATCATAATAATGGTCATATATGTATGATCTTAATTCATTGTATTTAGTAGACTCCTATTTCATTATAATTTATTCTTTGATTTACTCGGTACAGTTTTGTATGAGTTGCATTACATAAATCTTATATTTTAGGAATAATTAAATGAGTAGCTGGGAATGCTAACCTTGATACAATGAAATTCATAATACAAGATTCTCTTGTTTGTTAGTTCAGGGATTGAATAATTAGCGCGCAAATTCATAAATATTATGAATTAATTATTCAATCAAGAACTAATAGTAGTCAAGGATAAAGATGTAATATGAGAGGTTAACGGATTTTATACCTAGCTCTATTACGAATCTTAATGGAGGATTAATACATATGTAATGACTATATCAATGGACATTACTTTGGGTAAATATACTCTATAGTTCTAAGAGTGCAACTCTAGGTATTTAGTGGAATTACTCTAGAGTTAATAATTGTGTTATTTAATATAAAGAGTTTATATTAATTAACAAATATTATTGGAGCTTAGAACTATAGGTCCATCGGTCCCTCTGTCATGTTATATCACTATTTAATTTCCACGTTACAAGAATAAATATATAAATGATTAATTATGATTAATCATTTATAGGCACTCTGATAAATATATTGTTATTCAAAATATATAAATAGTTTTTATATTTTAAATTCAAAATAAAATATCTCATTAGATGAGATATTTTTAAGGGATTTGAATTATATTTGAAGAATCTCATCAGATGAGATTTGATCTTCAAATTGAAAGTTAGTTATGTAACAAACTATCAAATCAGATTTTTGAAATTTGAATATAAGTAGATCTGAAAAATCTTATTAGATTATATTTGATCTACAATTGACTTATAGTTTGTCTACTATTTAAAAGTAGATCTGAAGAATCTCATAAGATGAGATTATCTTGAAGTGTAGTTTTCATAAATATATTCTAAAAACTGTTTTTAGATTATATGATTAATTGATAAATTGATTTATTAGATAAATCAAATGCTAATCAAATTAAAATTGATTAGATAAGATTTATTTTTTTAAAAATTAGTTTTTTATTAAAATAAATCTGAAAAGTTATTTTATAATAGATCTATAAAATCGTCAAATGTGATTGGATAGAGGCAGTGAGAAAATAAGAAAAAAAGAGAGATCTAATCCCTAGAGAAAAGGTGTGATCTTTCCGTATTCGATTTTAGAAAAACGTTTTCTAAGATCGAAGAGAGACGTCTCATGTGTTGAGAACACGTCTCTCCAGAAATATAAGAGTGTATTATTCTTGTAAGATGAGAAATATAAGAGTGTATTATTCTTGTAAGATGAGAAATATAAGAGTGTATTATTCTTGTAAGAGGGACGCCCACACGTCAGGAAATTTAAGTGTAAAGATCTTAAGAGAAGACTCGACGGTTTCAAAGTCTTCGGGAAATACACCTGATCCTGAGTTAAAGCTGTTAAGATCAGATGGGAGTACCTGAGTAAAAGCTTTTCTCCAAGAGGTATCTTCTATTATTATTCCACAATCTAAATCTAATAATTTTTCTCAATGTAAATTGTTTACATTTTGAAAAACTACATATTTCTCAAAAATAATTCTTTTTAGACTAACGATTCAACTTATGGTTTTTGATGATTTTAAAATAGTTTTTAAGTCACAGGGTAACGCATGTCATTATTATTATGAATAATAATGAATTCCGCCATGCGTAGAAACCTCGAAAACCAACAAATGGTATCAGAGCCAAGTTTTATTAGTCTAAAAATATTTTTGAGGATACAATTTAATGTAAATTGTGATATGTGTTAGAATTAGATTTTATGCATTATATATATTTATGAATATATATATTGTGGATGTATGTTTTGCATGATATGAAATAGTGATCGAAATTAAGTCGGTTGTTTGGGTTAGGATTTATTTTTAAAATTATGCATTTTTATCATATTTGTAATCTTGCGATGGAGATCTGAGACTTCAAAGCCATGGATGGAGTTTTCGTCAAAGATTTGATCTATTGACGAAAACATATGATGTTGCCCAATCGGATATGAATTCACAAATTTGATTTGTGAATTTTTGAAGCTGATTTTTTGGATGAGGCAGTTACGAAAAGACGAAGATTAGGAATCTTAGTTTTATTTTTTTTTTAATTTTTAATTTTGGGCTTGTAATTTTAGAAATACCCAAAGGTCAACCCGGTCACTATTTCATTTATTTTTATGTTGATATAATTTGTTATATTGCCATGCATTCACATGTCATATAGATTTTTGCATGTTTAGGTTTATTTTAAATTTCTCACATGTCATGCATTTATATTTTTATTTAAATTACATATTGATTTAATAAAGAGTTTATTAAATAAATTAGTTTTAATTTGATTAAAACTAATATTAATTCATTTTATTGAATGATGTGAGAATGAAAAATAAAATAATTTTTAATTTGTTAAAAATTTATTTTATTTTAGAAAATTCAAATAATTTGATTATTTGAATTTATTAATTTTATAATATGATTATAAGATTAATAATTAAGCATTGATAAATTAGTATGATTAATTTATCGATACCAACGAATATTTGATATTCGATAATCACTAATTCAAAATAATGAGTGGGAGCGGGAAGTTAGGCGTAACATCCCATGGTCTACACTGTTGGCACAACACCGTGAGATCTAAGTGGGGCTCTGAGATGACTTTGATTTTCATTCTCCCTACTGAGAGTGTTCACTTAGGTCAATACCAAGGTTGGTTTCCTAGAGATATGATATATGAAATGTATTTTATAGTTGTCCGACCCTACGGCGGCGACTATAAGTTATGTTTCATAAATCCAAAACAGTGGGTCACACTCATGAAAATATAACTAAACGTGTTAGTTATATTTTGACCAAAATTTTCGGTAAGTTAATAAATTTCGAAAATATGAGATATTTTGAGTAAATTTATCAATAGATAATATTTCTACTCTAAGGTGATTTATTATGTTATCGAGGCTATAGTAGCATTTACATATTTTTGTGATTAGCATGTTCATGCATCATACTAGCATGCCATAACATTTTGAATTTTATAGCATAAAATTGATTATAATTTTATTTATTAATTACAGCATCATGTCTCAATTAATTATAAAATTGCTTGCGACTGAAAAGTTAGACGGCGACAATTTTGTTAAGTAGAAAAAGAATTTGAATCTCATACTCGTGCATGACAACTTGAAATTCGTGCTGATGGAGGAATGTTCTCCTACTCCTGCGACTAATGCTCAACGGGCTCTGAAAGATGCTTATGATACATGGATCAAAGCAAATATCGAAGCCCGTTGTTATTTGCTTGCAACCATGTCTGATGTTCTCAGTGCAAAATTTGAGAACTGTGAGACTGCTTATGAGATAATGGAGTCTTTTTAAGGCATGTTTGGCAGACCGTCTGACCAAGCCCGACATGAGGCAATAAAGAGAGTTATGAACTCTAAGATGAAAGCAGGAGTCCCCGTACGTCAACATGTTCTGATGATGATCAGTACTATTCATGAAGCTGAAATTAATGGAGCTCATATTGATGAAGCAACACAAGTGGGCATGATTTTAGAAAGCCTAAGCCCACAATTCTTCCAGTTCAAAAGCAATTATTTCATGAATAAATTGAGTTATGATTTGACTCAGTTGCTGAATGAGATGACCATTTTTGAGTCTATTTCTGTGGATAAGAAGAGTGAAGCAAATGTTGTGGAACCATCTTCATCCAATTCTTCTCTTAAGAAGAGAAAGAAATTCCAGAAACAGACCAAGGGTCAAAAGGGCCAACAACAGGGAGCTTAGAAGCTCAAGAAAAAGAACATGTCAAACAAGAGAAGCTCAGACCATCTAAAGCCCAAAGAAAAATGTTTTCATTGTGGGGTAGATGGCCATTGGAAGAGAAACTGTAAGCAGTATCTCGACGAGCTGAAAAAGAAAAAAGGTAAATTTGATTTACTAGTTACTGAGTCTTGTTTGGTTGAAAGTAATTTATCACCCTGGATAATTGATTCAGGTACGACTAATCATGTTTGTTGTTCTTTGCAGATGCTAAACTCTTACAGGAGACTAGCTGATGGAGAATTCACTCTCAGAGTTGGCAACGGGCGGTTGTTTCAGCTTCAGCAGTGGGAGAAGCCAAAATTTATTTTGAGAACAATAAATATTTGTTTTTAGAAAACATTTATTTTATTCCAGGGTTTACTAGAAACCTCATTTCTGTTTCTCGAATAATTGAACAATTATATGCTATTTCTTTTAATAATAATTCAGTTATTATTTCTCGAAATGGTTTAAATATTTGCTCAGGCTCAATGAAAAATGGGCTTTATATGATAAGACCCATTATAAATTCATCACTGTTGAATACTGAAATGTTCAAAGTTGAATTGCCTAAATCCAAAAAGCAAAAGATTTCTCATACTGATGATACATATCTTTGGCACCTACGACTTGGTCATATTATTCTTGATAGAATTAACAGACTTGTTAAGGATGGTCCTTTAAAAGATCTAACCGTTGGATCTTTACCTGTTTGTGAATCATGTCTAGAAGGTAAAATGACCAAGAGGTCCTTTATTGGAAAGAGCCAAAGGGCTCAAGAAACACTTGAGCTAATACATTCAGTGTATGTGGCCCAATATCTACACGGGCCAGAGGTGGCTATGAATACTTTGTGACATTCATAGATGATTACTCAAGATATGGATATACTTACCTGATTCAGCTTAAATCTGAAGCTTTTAGAAAGTTTCAAGATTTTAAAGCTGAAGTTGAGAACCAATTAGGTAAGACAATCAAGTGTCTTCGATCAGATCGAGGTGATGAGTACCTTGACAGTAAATTCAAGGATTATCTATTAGAAAATGGGATAGTATCCCAACTAACAGCACCAGGCACGCCTCAGCAAAATGGTGTTGCTGAAAGAAGAAATCGAACATTGCTTAATATGGTAAGATTCATGATGAGCTATTCCTCTCTTCCAAAATCGTTTTGGGGTTATGCTTTACAAACAACAACCTACATAGTTAATGTAGTTCCATCTAAGTCTATACCTAATACACTCTTAGAGTTGTGGAGTGGTCACAAACCTAGTTTGAGACACTTTCGCATATGGGGTTGTCCAGCACATGTGCTAGTAGGTAAGACCGGGAAGTTGGAACCAAGAACTGAAGTTTGCATGTTTGTTGGATATCCGGTAGGCATGAGAGGAGGTTTGTTTTATAGTCCTCAGGATAATAAGGTATTTGTATCGACAAATGTCACATTTTTTGAACATGACTATATAACAAATTACAAACCTCATAGTAAGATTATCTTAGAAGAGATTCAATCTGACCAAGTTAGACCGGTTACAACAACAGTTGTTGATCCACAAGTTACAAGAAACACCACTATTTCTAGTTGTAACGACCCTTTATCCCAGCAAGATATTGTCCGCTCTGGGGATTGGGCCGTAGCCCAATATCCTCCCGTCACGGCTTTGTTTGGCGAGAACTTCCCAGAAGGTCACCCAACTTGGAATTGCTCTCGCCGAAGCACTTTTAACTTCGGAGTTCTTATGGGATCCGTTGTCAATTGTGCTCCAAAACGCGTCTTGCTATGTTGGAAGGGTCTCTTTATATATGTTTCATTTCCACAAACTTTCCCAAGCGATGTGGGATTGTGACGACCCCCTTTTTACGAACTGTCACCTTCCGGTTTGCCCGCGCGGACGTACTGCCATCCGGGTTCCGGTTCGTGCAGCCATCGTACCCATACGTGCATATTCGGGTCATCACAATCACCCCCCCCCGGGGGCCCAACGTCCTCGTTGGCCACATTTTCGGTTGGGTACAGGCTCTGATACCATTTGTAACGACCCTTTATCCCAGCAATATATTGTCCGCTCTGGGGATTGGGCCGTAGCCCAATATCCTCCCCTCACGACTTTGTTTGGCGAGAACTTCCCAGAAGGTCACCCAACTTGGAATTGCTCTCACCGAAGCACTTTTAACTTCGGAGTTCTTATGGGATCCGTTGTCAATTGTGCTCCAAAACGCGTCTTGCTATGTTGGAAGGGTCTCTTTACATATGTTTCATTTCCACATACTTCCTCAAGCAATGTGGGATTGTGATGACCCCCTTTTTACGACCTGTCACCTTCTGGTTCGCCCTCGCGGACGTACCGCCATCTGGGTTCCAGTTCGTGCAGCCATCGTACCCATACGTGCATATTCGGGTCATCACACTAGTTAACCTATCATTACACTTCGTCGTAGCGATAGGGTAGTACGACTACCATCTCGATATCGACACGATGGAGAAGCAAAAGTTTCTATCACCGATGATGGAAAGGATGATCCATTGACATATAGATGTGCAATGGAAGACTCCGACAAAGAAGCATGGCTTGAAGCTATGAAACTTGAAATGGAATCTATGTATTCCAACTCAGTCTGGGATCTTGTAGATTTACCTGAATGGGTAAAACCCATTGGGTGTAAATGGATTTACAAGAGGAAACTTGGAATAGACAGGAATGTAGAGACATTCAAAGCTAGACTGGTGGCTAAGGGTTATACCCAAAAGGAAGGGATTAACTATGAAGAAACCTTCTCACCAGTAGCAATGCTTAAGTCCATTCGTATTCTGCTTGCCATAGCTACTCATTATGATTATGAGATTTGGCAGATGGACGTCAAGACAGCTTTTTTGAATGGCCAACTTGAGGAGACTATCTACATGGAGCAGCCAGAGGGTTTCATAGCACACGATACAAAACAAAAGGTTTGTAAATTGCATAGGTCTATTTATGGACTCAAGCAAGCATCCAGGTCATAGAATATGAGATTTGATGATGCGATCAAATCTTATGGATTTGTGCAGTGTCTTAATGAGTCTTGTGTATACAAGCTCTTTAAGGATAAGCAAGTGATTTTTCTAATTCTTTATGTCGATGACATTCTAACTATTGGGAATAATGTAAGATTATTATCAGACATAAAAGCTTGGTTGGCTAAGCAATTCCAAATGAAAGATTTGGGAGAAGCGAGCTATATTCTTGGGATTCGTCTATTTAGAGATCGCAAGAATAAGTTGTTAGCCTTATCTCAAGCATTGTATATTGACAAGATGTAACACTCGGTTCTATCAAACTGATTCTCTATTCTTTAATTAATGGTACACTTTATTTGGTAATAATAAAAGTAGGGTTAATGGATGACTAGGCGAGGGCATAAGGGTAATTGAAAATTTAAAAGTGGATAACGTATTTAAGGAAAGAGGTTTTGGGTTTAATGCACTGTAGCCGCTGCTGTTTCCCAAATCATTTTCGACTCTCAGCTCCTCAGCTCAGCAGAGTGCGCTAAGAGGTCCTTCTCCGATTTTCCCTCCGACTTAGGTGAGTTTTACTACGGTAACTTACTGCATTATGATTATAGACGATAGAGGAGTATCGTAGATGCATGTTCCTGGGAAATGTAGGGCGTAGGAGTTGAGTCGGGTCTCGTATGAATCGAGGATGCACATAGGACAGAGTCCCAAACTAGCTCCTAGGGTTTCTGAATGGTATAGGATGAGGTCAGTGAAGATCTAATTGGTATTCTGTTTATGACTCTAGGTGAGCAAGACTTCCAAAGTAGTTGAAACTGAGCTTTTCCAGGAAGCCAGGTAAGTAAAGTATGCTTGTGCCTTCTGGCTTACATCACAAAACAGTAGGATTGTGTATGCTTGATTGTGGTTGTATGTCATGCATCATATTTTGAAAATATACGAAAATGAATTTACATGAAATGGCATGGTAAGGAATGAACAGACTGTAACAGTTGTTAAGGGAACTAATCTGCCCCTTAATCAAGAGAGAGGATGTATGACTTTGGGATAAGTGATCCAACTCCCAATTTCACAGGGGGATCTGAACAGTTTATTAACGGAACTAGTCCGCCCCTTAATCGAGAGAGAGGACGTATGACTTTGGGAGAAGTGATCCAACTCCCAATTTCACAGGGGGATCAGATCAGAAACGAATGCATATGCAACTGAGATGAGAAAGTAGAAATTTGCATGTTTAGGAATTTATGTTCAACATTTCATTCATTACTGCTTTACTTACTTAGCATTAGGCTAATAGATGAGTTTTGTGATGCAGGTGCTGAGCTTTCAACAAGTGAATTCCCTGAGTTTACTGAGGAATAGGTGAAGTTGGAGGAGCACTTCTATGCTATGGTTAGGTGCTCTGATGAGGTGGTTTAACTTTTGTCTGAATGAGAGTTTTCAGTAGTTAGGTATTTTGATGAAGTATTCTGAGAATTTTAATGATAGTAGAAGTTTGATACTTCTTTTAACGCTTCTGTGATCTTCTTTTCTAGATTTAGAAATATGATTTGATTTCGATTGTAGCTTGCTATTCTGAATTTTTTAAGAATTGTGGATTTGTGTTGATCAGAATGATTTCAGTAAAATGTACAAAATCGTTTAGCAAGCGGGTTTACTCCTTATTAGAGTCTCTTTTTGGTCTATCGGTAGAAGTTGGGTGTTTTGTCTGCCGGCAGATGTTGGAGGATTGAACCATCCAACTGACATCATCGGAAGATGTCTTCAGTAAAGGCCATCGGATGATGTCTTCAGTAAAAGCCATCGGAAGATGTAGGCAGTAAATTTGTTGTTTTTTGATCGATGTGAGTTAGATGAATGAATCATCCGGCTTACGTCATCGGTAGATGTGTAAAATAAGTTTGTCGTTTTGTGACCGGTGTGAGTTAGATGACTGAATCATCCGGCTTACGTCATCGGTAGATGTGTATAATAAGTTTTGTCGTTTTGTGATCGGTGGAAGCCTACAGTTTCTGTTTTTGCCCCTTTTCGTTGACTTTGTTTAGCGGCAGATGTGTTTGACTCTTATGATTTTCAAGTTTTCACGCTTAAGTCTTGATCTCTTCTGGCCGAATTATTTCTTAATATTTTAACCGATTATTCAAACAATTGTTTTATAGCTCTGCTTAATTCTGTTTTGCTCAAGAGAATTTCCGCTGCAAGATTTTAAATGTTTTGAGATTTTAGAAAATGTCAAAGTTTGACTTTCGAGCGAAGTTTTAAATTTAGTCCAAAGTTTCTCAGTTATGTTCGGATTATGTGTAATGAACTGGTTTCAGAGAACTCGGGGCGTTACACAAGATGCTTGTCATATATTCAATGCAGAACTTAAAGAAGGGTAATTTACCTTCTCGTCATGGAGTTACTCTTTCTAAGAAGCAGTGTCCTGACACGCCTCAAAGGGAAGAGGATATGAGACGCTATCCATATGCATCAGTAGTTGGTAGCTTGATGTATGTTATGTTATGCACAAGACCTGACATTTGCTATGCAGTAGGGATAGTTAGCCGTTTCAAGTCTAATCCAAGATTTGATCACTGGATAGCAGTCAAGCACATTCTCAAGTATCTTAGGAGAATGAGAAATTATATGCTTGTATATCCCGGTAGGGAATTGATTCCTACAGGATATACGGATTCTGATTTTCAATCTGATATAGATGATCAAAAGTCGATATTTGGATCAGTATTTACTCTTGGTGGTGGAGCCATTGTTTGGAGAAGTACCAAACAAGGAGGAGTTTCTGACTCGACTATGGAAGCCGAGTACATAGCTGCTTCAGAAGCAGCTAAAGAAGCTGTTTGGCTCCGCAAGTTCTTTAGTGATCTAGAAGTTGTTCCAGATATGAATAAACCACTCACACTTTATTGTGATAATAGTGGTGCAGTTGGCGAATTCTAAAGAGCCGAGAAGCCACAAAAGATCAAAGCATATAGAAAGAAATCTCTTCACCAAGACGTTGTCTGCAAAGAGTTTTAATAAACATCTTGAAGGATTAGGGATTAGAGACATGCCTCATTTGCTTTAGGGCAAGTGGGAGATTGTTTGGAATAATGTGCCCAACAAACAAATGTTTTGAACATTTTTATTGCTGTAATTAATAAATAAATTTTATGATTAATTTTTATGTTTGCATTATTCGATATGCTTTATAAATTCAAAGAAAAATCTTTGATTATTTATGCAATTTTAAATTTACATATATGCTGATATATGTGGGATTAAATTTAAAAAGAAATAATCACAATAGTCCATGACTTATATTTGAAGTAAAAGATCTTCAAATTAATAAAGTCATAAACACAGTTCACTTCGTTGAGAACATGTAGTCATATTCCGACTATATATGTAGTAACATAAAGTGATTATATTTTATATAATATGATTATATAGGACTGGACCAGATGAAATTATATTGTTCTTATAATATCCGTTGAATGAAGAACAATTAATTTTATCATAATGATGGTCATATATGTATGATCTTAATTCATTGTATTTAGTAGACTCCTATTTCATTATAATTTATTCTTTGATTTACTCGGTATAGTTTTGTATGAGTTGCATTACATAAACCTTGTATTTTGGGAATAAATTAAATGAGTAGTTGGGATTGCTAACATTGATACAATGAAATCCATAATACAAGATTTCCTTGTTTGTTAGTTCAGAGATTGAATAATTAGCGCGCAAATTCATAAATGTTATGAATTAATTATTCAATCAAGAACTAATGGTAGTCAAGGATAAAGATGTAATATGAGAGGTTAACGGATTTTATACCTAGCTCTATTACGAATCTTAATGGAGGATTAATACATATGTAATGACTATATCAATGGACATTACTTTAAGTAAATATACTCTATAGTTCTAAGAGTGCAACTCTAGGTATTTAGTGGAATTACTCTAGAGTTAATAATTGTGTTATTTAATATAAAGAGTTTATATTAATTAACAAATATTATTGGAGCTTAGAACTATAGGTCCATCGGTCCCTCTGTTATCTTATATCACTATTTAATTTCCACGTTACAAGAATAAATATATAAATGATTAATTATGATTAATCATTTATAGGCACTCTGATAAATATATTGTTATTCAAAATATATAAATAGTTTTTATATTTTAAATTCAAAATAAAATATCTCATTAGATGAGATATTTTTAAGGGATTTGAATTAGATTTGAAGAATCTCATCAGATGAGATTTGATCTTCAAATTGAAAGTTAGTTATGAAACTATCAAATCAGATTTTTGAAATTTGAATATAAGTAGATCTGAAAAATCTGATTAGATTAGATTTGATCTACAATTGACTTATAGTTTGTTTACTATTTAAAAGTAGATCTAAAGAATCTCATAAGATGAGATTATCTTGAAATGTAGTTTTCATAAATATATTCTAAAAATTGTTTTTAGATTATATGATTAATTGATAAATTGAGTTATTAGATAAATCAACTGCTAATCAAATTAGATTTGATTAAATAAGATTTATTTTTTTAAAAATTAGTTTTTTATTAAAATAAATCTGAAAAATTATTTTATAATAGATCTATAAAATCGTCAAATGTGATTGGATAGAGGCAGTGAGAAAAAAAGAAAAAAAGAGATGTAATCCCTAGAGAAAAGGTGTGACCTTTCCGTATTCGATTTTAGAAAAACGTTTTCTAAGATCGAAGAGAGACGTCTCATGTGTTGAGAACACGTCTCTCTAGAAATATAAGAGTGTATTATTCTTGTAAGAGGGACGCCCACACGTAAGGAAATTTAAGTGTAAAGATCTTAAGAGAAGACTCGACGGTTTCAAAGTCTTCGGGAAATACACATGATCCTGAGTTAAAGCTGTTAAGATCAGACGGGAGTACCTGAGTAAAAGCGTTGCTCTAAGAGGTATCTTCTATTATTATTCCACAATCTAAATTTAATAATTTTTCGCAATGTAAATTGTTTACATTTTGAAAAACTACATATTTCTAAAAAATAATTCTTTTTAGACTAACGATTCAACTTATGGTTTTTTGATGATTTTAAAATAGTTTTAAAGTCACAGGGTAACGCATGTCATTATTATTATGAATAATAGTGAATTCCGCCATGCGTAGAAACCTCGAAAACCAACACTCAGGTATGGATGTGTCACGCCCCAAAGGGGACCCGCAACAGAACGGGGAACGATCCAGCCCAAAAAGAACTAGATCGTCCGACCCTTAACACCAAATTTTACTAATCGCAGCGGAATATTAACCAATTAAGATAAGTCAAGGCCCGGACAGATAAATAAACAGGTCCAACAAGTGACACTAGATGATGTAATATATATGTCCAAATAAAATAACACATGTGAATTAAATACAACAAAGTTTACACATCTATAGTAGTGTCTCACCTTAAAAATATAAGATACTTCTTCAAAAAAAATTTATTAAAATAGAGAACTTCTGCAAAGTGATTATTCCCGTGCCGATAATTAAATTCTCCTTTACTGAATCCTGAAAAATAGTAGTCGTTTGGGGTGATTCGACTAAACTCAACAGGGATAGAGTTTACTTCCAGCAGTTATAAAATATTATGCAGAAATTTAATAAAAATGAAGTTTTCAATTTAAATAGATGTTCGGTGAAAATGGAGCCTCTCACGGACCCTAAGCACACTAGGCCATAGGCCAAAACATCGACATGAGGCGGTCGCACGCCATAATTACCTTGATCAGGTTTAGGGTTTCGCGCTCAAGGACAAGGCTCTTCAGCTGTCCTATTACTTCTAGTTAAAACCACACAATTTTTATCAATGATAAAATAATGCAGTTGATAATTGTGTGAAAGAACAATAACACAAAATTAAATGAACAGTTTATGTCAAATAAATGAATTTAATTAATGAATTAAAAATAATAATACTTAACCGAAAATAAAATAAATCCCTACCTCGATTGAACTTACAAATGGTTCAAAAATCTAAATCGATGAATCCACAATTTAATTCAATAACTTGGTACTATTATCTCTGTTCAGATTTCAATAGCTCCACGAGATAAGTGTCGACCAAGATTTCACTCTCAAACACTGATTCAGAAAACTATACTGCAAAATTTGACATAAAATTGAAAATCCAATTCAGTCTTGTAAAATGTCCTAGGAAAACATTAACAGGTGATAAATTGAACTTGACAGAGAATACCGTAGCATCATAGGTCCAAGCTCAATAATTTCAAGGGTCTAAATATTCCTTTAATAAGTGAGTACCTTTGATTTTTCTTCTAGGGTTGTCCAATTTCGTGAAGAATCAATGGACCATTTCTCTCTGTTTTCCCCTTCTTTACAGAGAACCAAAAATCCTTTAATTAACAACAGAACAACAATTAATCCAGCGACCCTTAACCAACGAAGATTCTTAATCAAACAAATCTTTGAAAACAACCCAACAGTCATTTAATCCAACTGAGAACTACAGGAAGAAAACGACAGAAACGAAGAGAAATCTCTCACCAATTTTTCAAGCACCAAGTTCAAGCCTCCAATTCGTTTGACAAAAGTTGAAGAGAAGAAGACAAGGAGTGTTTTGAAGCGAAAATCGCTGGAATCGGAAACCAACTCGTCGCCGGCCGGTTTCCTCTTTCTGTTCTGCGTGCGGCGTTCTTAGCAGGTGAAAGGGCTTCTGCTGAAACGATTTTATAAAAGGGTTTTACGAAGGTAAGTTAATGGTTGTACACATGGCAGGTTAATGAGGGAAGAGGAAATTACCTTTTTCTCCCACTACACTTACGTTTTGTTTTCTAAGTAAAACGGTGGGTTTCACATTCTCCCCCACTTAATGAAATTTCGTCCTCGAAATTTGGATCAATTAAGGGTATATTACTAAATAGTTGGGGATACTTTATTCTCATCTCCGATTTAAGTTCCCAAGTACTTTCTCTTTCACTGTGATTCTTCCATTGCACTCTTACTAAGGGTACCTCACAACAACGCAATACCTTGATATCTCGGCTTAAAATTTTCTCAGGCTCCTCCTCGTAAGAGACATTTTCTTGGATTGGCACTGTGGTCCAAGATATGATATAGAAATATGAAATATATAATTCAACTATGGTGGTAAGTCCAAATGGTAGACCACTAAACCAACTCGATCTATGATTTGAAATGAGCCAATAAATCTAGAAGCCAATTTTTTTTTTTTTTCTTTTAACCAGAAAATGACTTACACCACAACTAGGTCTTATTTTCAACATTGTTTCTCATATTTTGCAATCAAAACTATATGATGAATCATACTTTTCACCATATACCTAAACTTCCAAACTACAATAACTTTAAATTTTCATCATTGCAATAACTTTATAATAACTTGACCACTAGATTTCACCACCATTAATAGACCGCATCTGAGATAACCTTAACTGTCACACCACCATGGATTTACTTAAACTAACTTTATTAACACATAATTGGTTCTAACACTCAGTCTTCTATATAAGTGACATATGGCAGCCCAAAACCAAACATGTCCAAAAATAATAGAATGGTTGTCTTAATGTTTCACTCTCAAGTTTGATGATAGTCAACACCCATAATTTAATCTCGACAAATTTCTTTAATCCATTCAGCGCTGAAACTCTTCAGTCCCATATACTAATCAATGTTGGACACTGATCTAACGTTCAATCAAAATTTATTCTATGACAGCGACCATGTATCTAACTGAATAATAACGTACCTCCCATGGTATAGTATCACTAGAAAATTTCAACATTATAAATCATTCAATTTTGTACAAAGGCCTTTCCACTAAATTGGAATAATTAGAGCAATGGGAGAATGAAGCGTAAAATTCTCGTGGTCGGGTGTATCCTCAAAACAATCATCATGACACTTAGTCAAACTGACAATTCTAGATACCACTTGACTATTACCTAGTCACCTCTAATAACAAGAAACATAAACCAAATGCTCTAACCTCAACAATATACTGTAACGCCCCGAGTTTTCTGAACCCAGTTTGTTACTCGTAAACTCTGATATTACTAAAAAAAAAAAAACTTGGACCGAAATTTAAACTTCCTTCGAAATTCAAATTTTAACGTTTGATAAAACATGAAAACTGTTGGATCGGTATTGTCTAAGAGGGGGGTGAATTAGACTTTTTAATTTTAATTACGAGTCACCCTAATTTCTCCCTTGATTAAACTATTAGTTTTAACACAAGTAATCAAATTATGTAAACAGAGAGAGAGAGAAATACGACACCAGTATTTTTACGTGGTTCGGCCAAACTGCCTACGTCCACGCTCCAAGGCTCACTCCTTGAAGATCCTTACCCTTCTCCTCACGAGAAAACACAGATCGGGATTCCGGGCTCCGATCAACTGCCTTTACAGATCTGGATTGAACTTCACGGGCGTCAATCCACTGCCTTTACAAATGATTTGAGTTTGTAAAATTAAGTACAGACTACACTCTAACAGTAATTGAATCTCAAGTTAGGATTGAGAGATGTAGAGAAAAATACAGAGTGTTATCACTTTCGCAGCTTAGGGCTCAGTATTCAAATTTGCAAAAGTTGTTCCTTCGTGCTCTAAGCTCGACTTAAATACTCTGTCTTCAAATCGGCTTGGCTTCAATGCTCCTTATCCAATAATAGAAGTTTAGTTACCCTTGGAGCAGTTTTCGTACAAGTTCAGGTAGCCGTTGCCGATTGTAGTTGTAAATCGTCGTCGCCATAAATTGTAATATCCGGCTTGTACGGAATTTTAGATTTAATATATTATATTGATATAATATATTATATGTGGCATTTTTAGAAATTATGTCAAATCAAGTCGGTTTCGCAAACGGAAAGCTTTATTGCAATCCTAACGATTAATAGGAATTTTAAGAATATTACGAGAATTTTCGGAATAGTGACACAATATTCCGAGTAACTATGTTTCTCGTAATGTAATGGATGTTTTTATTAAAATTAGTAAACGAGGTCCAAATTGTGAACAGACAGTTTTAATAAAGCCCTGGTAATGAATAGAAGTTATGGGCAAAATATGGAGTATTCGAGAATCCGAATCGAAGGACGATTAACGAAACGAAGGACGAAACAAATAGATTTAAGTAAGAAGGGTAAAATGGTAATTTGCAAATCCATTTTATTAAATAACACAAAATCACTCATTTCTCCCTCACTTTCTCTCTTCTCTCTTTTCTCTCTGGAACGCACGAACAGAGAGGAGAAACTCCTCTGGCCGCCGACGATCCTTCCCCGTTCCGACTCCGTTCAAGCTCCGTTCTTCCTCCGTCCTTCACGTTTTCTTCCTCTCTCGCTACCCTCGGTATGTAGCTTTAGTCTTCGGTCGTTTATTTCGAGTTTTGGTTCGATTTAGGGTTAGGGTTTCGATTAGGTTTTCCGTTAAAACTGCGATTTAGGCTTCGTAATTAATAGGTTAGCCTTGATTAAGTATATATTGGACGTATTTGACGTTATTGGACGAAGAGAAATCAAATTGGAAAAAAAAGTTATAAATTGGTAAAATTCCGGGTTTTTAGGAAAAACTCGTTATTTAATATTTCGGATTATCGAGCGTTAATTTACGTTAAAAACGCTTAGATTAGCTAAGTAAAGAATTTAGGAGAGATTCTCTAGTTAAGTTTTTAGAATTGGACGTTATTAATTCAAATCAATTTTAACGGTACATATCGTGTTTTTTCTCAGACACACGACTCCCGTGGACGAAGCTAGTGATTCAGTGCGCTCCAGGTAAGTTTTCGTGACTTACTTTGACCCAAAGGTCTACACCATACTCTGTCGTCATCTCGAGAATACTCGAGGAATCGTTTGTTTTACGTTATTCTGGTTGGGTAGTTAGGTTAGTTGTTTATAGGTTATGTTATATTGTCTGCTGATATGAACTGTTTGTTTACTTTCCGCTGATATGAACTGTTCATGCATCACGGTTTTCGAAAGTCATGAAAAGGAATTTCTGCACATGTTTTTAAGAAAAGGAACGTATATCTGAAATGAAATCTGTAACGAAATCTGAATGAATAAACGTAATCTGTCTGTTTCTGGTCATGCGAGATGGGGCTCAGGCACGGCTGTGCGTGTTGCAAGCGTGTACCCCCCCTCTCTAACCCCACGGGGTAGTCCAACCGCCGGACGGGCCCCCTTGGGTTAGTGGGTCGAGGTCTCGGTGACAATCTGTCTGTCTGCGACGTAATGAATCTGTAATCTGTAATTCTGTATCTGTAATCTGAATCTGAGCATGATTTCTGAATGGCATACGCACGCATGCATCTGCATTTACGTAGCTTACTGAGATTTCAATATCTCATATGTGTCTGTATGGTGTAGGTGATCTGCTAGGTTACGTTGATCCAGGTGAGGACGAGGTTCCTCCTCCTGACGTAGGTGGCAGCTGATGGATGATGGCTGTGGGAGTGCGCTGGGCAGTCGAGGCGCTTTTGACCCGTGGGGATGTATGTATGGACTCTGGGGTTATTTTGGGATGTGTTGATCTGATAATTGTATAGAATATGTAGGTTGTTTGGATCTGGATAGGGGTTAGATAACGTTTTGGTAATTGTATGTAAAACGTTTTGGTTAAAACTGTTTGATAAACGTTTTAAAATGTTTTGGTTTAGAACCGTTATTTAAACGTTATAGAAATTCTGGAACTGCTTGGTTGTCTAAATTAAATATTATAAGTTGTTTGTAGGTTGTTACGGATAGCTCGGTTTTTAGAGCTATCCACGCAGTTGGACTTCGCCAAGTCCGCCGTAATACGATTGAGTTTAGAATACGTTTGAGTGGGATTGAAGCTATGAGTTGGATGATAATGTTGATGAATGAAATGAATGAAATGTGAAAATGTTGAAGGAAAAGTGAAGTGAATTGCTCTCTGGAATCGGATTCCAGAGAGCTGAGATTGTGTTCTGCTCTCTGGAATTCCAGAGAGCTAAGTATTGAACGAAAACAGAAGGAAGAAACAAGGAGAAGTCTGATCGCTTGGGGGATCGCTGCATAGCATGCAGCGATCGATCTCTGCTTTTCAGCAGAGATCGATCGCTGCCCTTGCTACATGCTGCAGCGATCGATCTCTGCTGAAAAGCAGAGATCGATCGCTTACTACATGCAAGCATGCAGCGATCGATCTCTGTAAACTACAGAGATCGATCGCTTGCTACCTTTATGCAAGCAGCGATCGATCTCTGTAGCTTACAGAGATCGATCGCCCCCCCCTCCTTTTGGCAGCGAGTTCCGTTTCTGCCCTCTGTTATTAAATGTTTTAATATATTAAGTTTTAATAAATTGTTTTATAGTTTGTTTTAAATGCTTTTAAGGTTCAAATTGAATTCCGATTTCAGTTCTGTTTTCAACTTCAGTTTTTATTTCCGCACAAAGTTTTATTTAAACTATAAGAAAGTAAAAAGTATAAAAAAAAAAAATAATATATAGTACGAAAATACGGGTACAGTATTAGGGGTGTTACAGTTATGGTATCAAAGCCCCCGGGTTTTAAAATCGATTCTGTAGACTGCTCGACTGCGCAGCCACTACGCGGACATCCTTCATCAACTGTAAGTCTGTTTACTGCTTTGTTTGATTTCAGTTTCTTAGGATTCCTTGTTTTTTTAAATTTTATAGGATTTTTATAAATATGGTTCGAGGAAGAGATCCTAGAGACGACGCGATGGATCGTCTTACAGACTTGATAGACCGCCAGTCCCAGCATATGGACCGGCAAGCGCAGCAAATTACAGATTTAGTAAATCGGGAGACCCAGCGAGAGACCCAGAGAGCCCAGGATTTAGTGGTTCCTAGCAATCAGGGCATGCAGAAGTTCCAGAGTCTACGACCTCCTGTATTCGAGGGCCAGTCATCGGATCCGACACGTGCCGAGGAGTGGATCCGAGTTATGGAGGATATGCTAAATTATGCAGAGGTCGGCAACGGGAGCAAGGTGGCTTATGCTACCTTTCACTTAGCGATGGATGCCCGTTTCTGGTGGGATTCAATCAAGGTGACGACGGACGTATCTATTATGACATGGGATCGATTCAAGTTCCTATTCTTCGATAAGTATTTCAGCCGCACGATGAGAGTGGCTAAGAGGAACGAGTTCATGCAGCTGAAGCAGACCGGTTCAGTTGCTGATTATATTCGGAGGTTCGATGCACTATCTAGATTTGCACCACGCCTTGTCAGCGACAATGAGGAGAAGGTGCATCAGTTTATGGAGGGGCTTAATCCTGAGATTCGGATGCACGTGGTTGTCTCAGGTATTATTGATGTGCCCTTTTCTGACATTACAGCTAGAGCTCTGGATATAGAGGCTGCCAGGGCTACATGTATTCGACCGAGGGAGCCAGCGAAGGGCTTCTTCCAAGAGATCCGTCCTCAGTCTCGGAATCAGGGATGGCAGCCTAGAGCACAGCCACCTCAGCCACAGCCTAGGGGTGTGAAGAGACCTCTCGAAGGAGGTAACGATAGAGGCAAGGGAAAGCAAGTACAGGGGGCTCCTCCGATGCCATGGTGCCCCAGGTGCCAGAAGGAGCATGGTGGCGAGTGCCGAGTTGGCACGAACAAGTGTTATAGATGTGGAGATATTGGCCACTTTGTCAGAGACTGTCCGCTGCAGGGCCGTGATCAGTTAGGCGGAGATCAGAGGAGAGTTACGCCGAGGGTCTTCGCACTTATTGAGCCTGGAGATGTTGACAACGAGGATCAGCCAGCCGTGATAGCAGGTACTATACTGGTTACTGGTGTTCCTGTATTCTCTTTACTAGACACGGGGGCTACACATTCTTTTATTTCCACCACTTGTGTGTCGAGATTGAGGCTTGCGCCTGAGATAGCAGAATGCGAGTATAGCGTGATGCTACCTTCAGGAGAGCGTATGCAGTCAGGTCGTATTGTCCAGGGCAATATTATCTCGGTTGGGGATCGCACCCTTTATGCTCGCCTTATCGTTATGGGCATCGAGCACTATGATCTTATCTTGGGGATGGACTGGCTTGCGCAGCACTACGCCACCATCGACTGTCGATCCGGGATTGTCACCTTTCGACCTCCGGGTAAAGCTGAGTTTTCTTATCAGGCGATGAGCAGATTGAGTAGCTCGCCTATTTCTTATTCCATGGAGGTCAACGAGCAGTTCAAAGGTGCGTGCTCTATTTATTGGCCTCTGTCTTTAATTGTCAGTTGCTCAGCGGAGTGAAGCCGAGCGACATTCCTGTTGTCAGAGAGTTCTCTGGCATATTCCTTGATGATCTTCCCGGTTTACCACCAGACCGGGAGATTGAGTTCACTATTGACGTATATCCTAACTCTGCACCGAGGTTTAAGAACCCATACCGGTTGGCACCAGCCGAGTTGAGTGAGTTGAGGACTCAGCTCGATGAGTTATTGGAGAAAGGTTTCATTCGACCCAGTGTTTCACCCTGGGGTGCGCCTGTTCTATTCGTCAAGAGGAATGGCGGGACCCTCAGGATGTGCATTGACTACGGGGAGTACCAAGATGTACCGGGATTTGAGACAGCACTTCTGATGGCCGAACATGAAGAGGGAGGTTGCCATGTACGTTGGGACCTGCCTAGTATGTCAGCAAGTAAAGGCGGAGCACCAGAGACCCGCTGGAACACTGTTACCACTGCCGATTCCGGAGTAGAAGTGGGAGCAGATCTCCGTGGATTTCATTGTGGGGCTCCCGAGGACTACGCGAGGCCATGACGGCATTTGGGTTATTGTGGACCGATTGATAAAGTCGGCTCACTTTTTGCCTGTGAAGATGACGTCTTCTATGGATCAGCTCGCGGAGCTCTATGTACAGGAGATTGTGAAGTTGCACGGAGTGCCGGTTTCTATTGTCTCGGATCGAGATCCGAGGTTTACATCAAGGTTCTGGAAGAGTTTGCATAAAGCTATGGGGACTCAGCTTAATTTCAGCACAGCCTTTCATCCTCAGACTGATGGTCAGACGGAGAGGACGAATCAGATTCTTGAGGATATGCTCAGAGCGTGTGTGCTGGAGTTTCAGGGCTCGTGGAGCCGATATTTGCCCCTGATTGGGTTCTCGTACAACAACAGCTTCCAGGCTACTATCGGTATGGCTCCGTATGAAGCCTTATATGGTCGAAAATGTAGATCTCTACTATATTGGGACGAGGTTGGCGAGGCCAGCATCGTTGGTCCAGAGATCTTACAGCAAACGGCAGATAGGATTGCCATTATCCGACAGCGCATTGAGGTAGCTCAGAGCAGGCAGAAGAGCTATGCTGACACCAGACGGAGAGATCTGGAGTTTGAAGAAGGCGACGAAGTCTATCTTAAAGTTTCGCCGTTCAAGGGCATTGCGAGATTTGGAAGGAGGGGTGAGCTAAACCCTCGTTATGTGGGGCCCTTTCCTATTCTGAAGAGGATCGGGAAGATGGCGTATCGACTACAGCTTCCAGCTTCTATGAAAAGTATCCACGATGTATTCCACGTATCTATGCTTCGGAGATGTCTACGTGACCCATCGCATATTGTGGAGGCTACAGAGATCGAGATACAGCCTACCTTGAGCTATGAGGTGAGGCCGGTACGTATTTTGGAACATTCCATCAAGATTCTACGCAACGAAGAAATTCCGCTAGTCAAAGTTCTATGGCGGAATCACGAGGTGGAAGAGGCGACGTGGGAACGACAGCAGGGTATGATGACTAAGTATCCTGATCTGTTTGTGTAATTTAATTTTGTGGACAAAATTCTGAATAAGGAGGGTAGAATGTAATATCCGGCTTGTACGGAATTTTAGATTTAATATATTATATTGATATAATATATTATATGTGGCATTTTTAGAAATTATGTCAAATCAAGTCGGTTTCGCAAACGGAAAGCTTTATTGCAATCCTAACGATTAATAGGAATTTTAAGAATATTACGAGAATTTTCGGAATAGTGACACAATATTCCGAGTAACTATGTTTCTCGTAATGTAATGGATGTTTTTATTAAAATTAGTAAACGAGGTCCAAATTGTGAACAGACAGTTTTAATAAAGCCCTGGTAATGAATAGAAGTTATGGGCAAAATATGGAGTATTCGAGAATCCGAATCGAAGGACGATTAACGAAACGAAGGACGAAACAAATAGATTTAAGTAAGAAGGGTAAAATGGTAATTTGCAAATCCATTTTATTAAATAACACAAAATCACTCATTTCTCCCTCACTTTCTCTCTTCTCTCTTTTCTCTCTGGAACGCACGAACAGAGAGGAGAAACTCCTCTGGCCGCCGACGATCCTTCCCCGTTCCGACTCCGTTCAAGCTCCGTTCTTCCTCCGTCCTTCACGTTTTCTTCCTCTCTCGCTACCCTCGGTATGTAGCTTTAGTCTTCGGTCGTTTATTTCGAGTTTCGGTTCGATTTAGGGTTAGGGTTTCGATTAGGTTTTCCGTTAAAACTGCGATTTAGGCTTCGTAATTAATAGGTTAGCCTTGATTAAGTATATATTGGACGTATTTGACGTTATTGGACGAAGAGAAATCAAATTGGAAAAAAAGTTATAAATTGGTAAAATTCCGGGTTTTTAGGAAAAACTCGTTATTTAATATTTCGGATTATCGAGCGTTAATTTACGTTAAAACGCTTAGATTAGCTAAGTAAAGAATTTAGGAGAGATTCTCTAGTTAAGTTTTTAGAATTGGACGTTAATTATTCAAATCAGTTTTAACGGTACATATCGTGTTTTTCTCAGACACACGACTCCCGTGGACGAAGCTAGTGATTCAGTGCGCTCCAGGTAAGTTTTCGTGACTTACTTTGACCCAAAGGTCTACACCATACTCTGTCGTCATCTCGAGAATACTCGAGGAATCGTTTGTTTTACGTTATTCTGGTTGGGTAGTTAGGTTAGTTGTTTATAGGTTATGTTATATTGTCTGCTGATATGAACTGTTTGTTTACTTTCCGCTGATATGAACTGTTCATGCATCACGGTTTTCGAAAGTCATGAAAAGGAATTTCTGCACATGTTTTTAAGAAAAGGAACGTATATCTGAAATGAAATCTGTAACGAAATCTGAATGAATAAACGTAATCTGTCTGTTTCTGGTCATGCGAGATGGGGCTCAGGCACGGCTGTGCGTGTTGCAAGCGTGTACCCCCCCTCTCTAACCCCACGGGGTAGTCCAACCGCCGGACGGGCCCCCTTGGGTTAGTGGGTCGAGGTCTCGGTGACAATCTGTCTGTCTGCGACGTAATGAATCTGTAATCTGTAATTCTGTATCTGTAATCTGAATCTGAGCATGATTTCTGAATGGCATACGCACGCATGCATCTGCATTTACGTAGCTTACTGAGATTTCAATATCTCATATGTGTCTGTATGGTGTAGGTGATCTGCTAGGTTACGTTGATCCAGGTGAGGACGAGGTTCCTCCTCCTGACGTAGGTGGCAGCTGATGGATGATGGCTGTGGGAGTGCGCTGGGCAGTCGAGGCGCTTTTGACCCGTGGGGATGTATGTATGGACTCTGGGGTTATTTTGGGATGTGTTGATCTGATAATTGTATAGAATATGTAGGTTGTTTGGATCTGGATAGGGGTTAGATAACGTTTTGGTAATTGTATGTAAAACGTTTTGGTTAAAACTGTTTGATAAACGTTTTAAAATGTTTTGGTTTAGAACCGTTATTTAAACGTTATAGAAATTCTGGAACTGCTTGGTTGTCTAAATTAAATATTATAAGTTGTTTGTAGGTTGTTACGGATAGCTCGGTTTTTAGAGCTATCCACGCAGTTGGACTTCGCCAAGTCCGCCGTAATACGATTGAGTTTAGAATACGTTTGAGTGGGATTGAAGCTATGAGTTGGATGATAATGTTGATGAATGAAATGAATGAAATGTGAAAATGTTGAAGGAAAAGTGAAGTGAATTGCTCTCTGGAATCGGATTCCAGAGAGCTGAGATTGTGTTCTGCTCTCTGGAATTCCAGAGAGCTAAGTATTGAACGAAAACAGAAGGAAGAAACAAGGAGAAGTCTGATCGCTTGGGGGATCGCTGCATAGCATGCAGCGATCGATCTCTGCTTTTCAGCAGAGATCGATCGCTGCCCTTGCTACATGCTGCAGCGATCGATCTCTGCTGAAAAGCAGAGATCGATCGCTTACTACATGCAAGCATGCAGCGATCGATCTCTGTAAACTACAGAGATCGATCGCTTGCTACCTTTATGCAAGCAGCGATCGATCTCTGTAGTTTACAGAGATCGATCGCCCCCCCCCCCTTTTGGCAGCGAGTTCCGTTTCTGCCCTCTGTTATTAAATGTTTTAATATATTAAGTTTTAATAAATTGTTTTATAGTTTGTTTTAAATGCTTTTAAGGTTCAAATTGAATTCCGATTTCAGTTCTGTTTTCAACTTCAGTTTTTATTTCCGCACAAAGTTTTATTTAAACTATAAGAAAGTAAAAAGTATAAAAAAAAAAAATAATATATAGTACGAAAATACGGGTACAGTATTAGGGGTGTTACATAAATGTTCTGAAGTTAAAGCATGAAAACGACGTCACTGTAGCTTCGCGGTTTATTTGAATTCTGGCGGAAGACAAAGCTGAGTTAGTCTTGAACCGCCATCGGATGATGAAGCTTTAAACGCTTGAACCGGCATCGGATGATGAAGCTTGAAACGCTTGAACCGGCATTGGATGATTAAATCTTAGACGTCTTCCGCCTTTGTCGTTTAGTGACCGGAAGAGGATTTCGTTGAAGTCATCCGCCTTGTCGTTTAGCGAGCATAGGACTTCATCGTGTTAGCTCATCCGCCTTGTCGTTTAGTGAGCGGTGGATCTCTTCATTTTCTCTCATCCGCCTTTGTCGTTTAGTGGCCGGTAGAGTAATTTGGTTTACTCATCCGCCTTTGTCGTTTAGTGGTCGGAAGAGTAATTTGGTTTACTCATCCGCCTTTGTCGTTTGGTGGCCGGAAGAGTAATTTGGTTTACTCATCCGCCTTTGTCGTCTAGTGGCCGATGGACTGATTCTTGTATACGACTCCGCTCTTGTCGTTTTGTGATCGGTGGATTGATTTTTGTAAACGACTCCGCTCTTGTCGTTTTGTGACCGGTGGACAGATTATTTTGTTTAACACATTTCAGCCCTGTACACTTAATCACATGCATTAAATACTAAAATACCCTTACCAAGGGCATTTCCAACATATTAAAATCATATGCATAATTTACTGAAATCATTCAAATACCATTCTAACAAATGCATTACTTAAAACAATCCAGCAAGTGCCATCGTCAAATCTCAGCAGAATACCATTATCAGAAAAATTCAAAACATTGAAACAACTACTGTCATGAGGACTCAACCTATTCAAATCAAAACGTTGTCAACTTCATCTTTACTCCAACAGACATCAGTTAAACTGCCTCATCAAATACCAGGTCCGTGGCATGAGTGTGCTCCCCCAACCAGCCTATCCTTCAATGAACTCAGAAGGCTCACCTGCTGTAACTTCTCCACCTACATCCTCTACTCGATTAAGGGGCGGATTAGTCCCTTTAATAGCTGAACTGATCCCTCTGTTCCCTTGAGAGTGGGATCAATTCTCCCAATGTCATACATTCTCTACTCGATTAAGGGGCGGATTAGTTCCCTTAATAGTTTGTCTGTCACATACAGTTCATACTTCACTATTCTTACATGGAAATTTATTTTCGTAATCTTTCAAAAACATGATGCGTGACATACAAAATCATTCTCAATATGCATAACCCTACTGTTTTGTGATGTAGGCCCGAAGGCACATGCATACTTTACTTACCTGGTCTCCTGGAAATCGTTCGGTTTCAACTACTCTGGAAACCCTGCTTACCTAGCGTCATAAGCAAAAATACCGATTAGATCACCACTAACCTTATCCTAAATCGTTCTGAAACCTAAAGGGGCTCGTTTGAAATCTCTAATCATCATACATTCTCGGCTCAATACTAAAATCGAACTCAACTCACTTGCAGTATTATCAAAATACGCGCATTACACTATCTCTGCTATTTAGCCACTAAAATCTCAAGAAATAAAATGAAAAACTCACCTAGTTTGAGGAATGAGGATCGGAGAGGGAAATCGCTTGGAGCTCTGCTGTGCTTGAGCTGAATACCGAGAAGGAAAATGAGGGAAACAGTGGCGGCTAAACCTCATTAAACCCTCCATTAAATACGTTATCCATTTATAAAATTGTTAATTACCTTTTTGTCCTTACATAGTTATTAACTAACCTAATCACTTTCTCCCTCAATTCTTCCATAAAAATTTACACATTATAATTGGCAATTAAATTTGTTTTAATAGAGGCGGGTGCTACAATCTACCCTACTTAAAAGAATTTTGTCCTCAAAATTTAGTACCTGAATGTCTTGCTGGCGCTCCCAAGTTGTCTCCTCAATATTCTGGTTGTGCCATAAGACCTTTACCAATGGAACTTCTTTGTTGCGTAATACCTTCACTGCATAATCTAAGATTCTTACTTGTTTCTCCTCAAATGCAAGAGTAGGAAGGACTTCGATACTCTGCTGTTCTATAATCTGTGAAGGATCTCTAACACATTTCTTTAGCATGGAAACATGAAACACATTATGAATTTGTTGAGAGTCAAGCCATAGATAAGCTCCTGCAATAGCTTAAAAGGATCGTTAGCTACTCGGTGCTCGGCCAAGCCGAGTGACCTCAAGAACAGAAAACTAAATGAGCGGAAAATAGTAATAATCAGAGTGCTTTAGTGAGATTAGTGTCGTGCGAGTGAAGTGTGCGTAAGATGAAATGGCGTGGTCCAGTTAATTCAACAGAGAATTGCACAACCTCAAGTCGGTCGATCAACTAAAAGCTTAGTGCAGGCGAAACGTTTTCCAGAGAAAAGCGTCGACTTGAGGAACCGGTTCTGTCCACCTCCTTCTGGTTTCCAGCCCTCGATAGGGAGGAGAGGAGGGTGGTGCTAGAGTTCAACAACAACCTTGGGTTGTTGAACTAGGAGGCTGTCTCCTATTCGGCAAAGCAGAAGCTTACCTGTCGGCGAAATGCCTTAGGGGTGTGCAAAACCGGTTTCGGTTCGGTTTTGGGGAGGATCAAAACCAAACCGATCGGTTTCGGTTTTGGATTTGCCGAACCGAAACCGGTTTTGGGGCACACCAAAACCGAACCTAAAGTTTCGGTTCGGTTTCGGTTCGGTTTCGGTTTACAAGAAACATATGAACTAAATCATCTCTTGTCGGATCTGGCAATCCTCTTGAAGCAGGGATTTTATAGAAAATCAGGTTCTCATATATAAAAACATCTACAGTTTTAAGCTTGCCTTGGTAATTGCGTAAGGTCGCACATCTACTGGTGGAGGACCTCTACGACCTCGTACTGCTTCTTGCCTGTTTGAAGATGACAAACAAAAGGGGAACATCAAACAAGAAAAGATGAATATATCACACTCACAAATGATAAATGATGAATACAGTATAAATCCAGGATCTATTAAGAGCAAAATCACCCTCTATCCACTATGTTACTGTATTCAAAATAACCAGAGTAGTGCTCAGAAACAAAGTAGCACCAACAGACGAAAAACAACCGCAAACCACAAAAGAAAACAAGTAAAACCACAGGTCTCCGACCTGGAAACACCACAAGTCACCGATTCGGTATACAAAACTATCAGAGAGCAATTTTGCTCTCTGTGGTTTTATTACAGAGAGCAAATTGCTCTCTGTGAACAAACGACAGAGAGCAATTTTGCTCTCTGTGGTTTTATTACAGAGAGCAAAATTGCTCTCTGTGAACAAACCACAGAGAGCAATATGCTTTCTTCATCAAAAGACCAAGTTCTGTTTCCTTTTGGGTTCTCTGGAATCACCTTATTCACAAAAGAAAATCCCAAACTTTTACTTCATCGATCTCTATTTCTATCAAACCCCAAAATCAACGAAATATATAAGTCATCTGTAAATGTAATACCTTCCATAATGCAAACACAAATAATTGCTCTCTGTCAAACACAAAAACGAGCTAAATAATGCAAAGCATAGCACATACCCGGTTATCGGTTGCCTGATCGTGTGTCGTCGCCTCGTCGGTGCTCTCTGTCGACTCGTCGTCGATACTCGATACTCGATAGCAGAGACTGAGAGTAGAGTCGTCGCCTCGCCGTCGCAGTCGCAGACTCACAGTTGAAGAATCGGGATCTAGGTCTTACTCTTCGGCCTTCGCAGTTCGCTTCGGCTTCGCAGTTCGCAGTTCGCTCTTCACTCTTCTTCATCCTCATTTTATGATTTTAATCAACAGCGGTTCGGTTTCGGTTTTGCTCGGTTTCACCAAGCCAAACCGAAAACCGAACCGAAGTGGCCGGTTTTGAGGAATGCCAAACCGGACTTCGGTTTCCCTATGCTAAAAACCGGTGAAAACCGAACCTAAATCACCGGTTCCGGTTCGGTTCACCGGTTCCGGTTCGGTTTGCATACCCCTAAAATGCCTTCTCAGTTTCTCTCTTAGGGAAACGGTCTACTTGTTCTCATTACCTGAACCAAGTTTCTACAGACACTAATTGCGATGATAAATAGTACCTAGTGGCTGGAGAAACATTTGAAAATTGGCCGAGAACCGTTGAAGGCACGGGAAGAAGAAGCAGAGCAGCCGACAGCCGAGATTCCTCTGTCGCTAGGGCTTCGAGAGTAGCCCGGTTTCTGTCAGCTCGCCCGTTTCCTTGCACGGCAGCTTCTCCGACACGATGCAGTGGCGATTCGGGACAAAAATGGAAGTGGTCCCCTCCTTCGAGTGCAGCGTCGGGCACCGAGGTTTCTCTGGTCTCCTTCGCTGAGCTCTGGTTCACAAAATGGAGGCTTCACCCGGTTCACTTCATTAAAACAGCGGCCGATTTTCTTCAAGCAGCAACAGTAGCCGGTCTGGTTCTCCTTCAATTGCAAAGCAGTTGGTTTCTTCATTAACCCACTCCTTTGGTTCTCAAGCCATTTAAAACCAAACCAAGCCACATCTATCCTACCAAGCATCTAGCCCTAAATGCCTATCATGCATGCTTATATAAAATCTTAACAAAAAGGCCAATGTTTGCCCAATAAGTTTTAAAAAAAAAATACATATAAATCAATGCTCGGGAAGACAAATTCTCATATGAGCTTCTGGTTCTCCAAGCCTTGTCTCCCAAGCAATGACGTGCTTCGGTTGCTCCGGATCTTGAGCTTCCATCTCCCACTTTACATCGGTGAGTATGCCGTCCAATTCGGTGTAAGAAATGTCACCTGCAAAAGAGTAAAGTGTGTAAGTACATAAATTAGATAAAGCATGTGATTGTACCTGTGATCGTGTGATGGGCCTATGGGGCACAACATCCTCCCCAGGTTGTTGAGGATTTGTCCTCAAATCTGATAAGTCGGGCCCATCAAGGCCATCTTCCTTGCCTTTGTATGGGGATAAGTCCTGGACGTTGAAGGTTGCTGACACGCCATATTCGCCAGGTAACTCTATCTTGTAGGCGTTGTTATTAATTTTCTGCAAGACATTAAAAGGTCCATCTACTCGAGGAAGAAGCTTTGACCTCCTTTGATCGGGAAACCTTTCCTTACGTAGATGCAACCAAACTAAGTCTCCTTCTTTAAAAATAACCTCTTTACGTCCTTTGTTTACTTGTTTGGCTACAGCACTATTCCTTTTCTTAATGGCTTTTCGAACATTCTCGTGTAATTTCTTAATACGTTCAGCCCTGTCTGCTCCTGATGGATCAGCTAAGTCTTTGAATGGTAGGGGTACAAGGTCCAACGGTGTAGAGGGATTAAACCCATAGGCAACCTCAAAGGGCGATTGCTGAGTAGTGGAATGTAGGTTGCGATTGTAGGCAAACTCTAAGCCAGGAAGGACGATGTCCCAATTGGTTAGTTTTTTCCTACAATACTGCGTAAGAGGGTGCCTAAGGTCCTATTAACAACTTCTGTTTGACCATCCGTTTTGGGATGGAAGGATGTGCTAAAACACAACCTGGTCCCCAACCTTCTCCATAAGGTGGTCCAAAAGGCGCTCAAAAATTTAGTATCCCGATCTGACACTATTGAATGTGGAATTCCATGTAGGCGAACTATTTCCTTAAAGTACAGATCAGCTATCATGAAGGAATCATCTGTTTTGGCACAGGGAATGAAATGGGCCATCTTGGAAAAACGATCCACAACTACCATAATGGAGTCCTTACTTCGGGCAGTTCGGGGTAGTCCTAGAACGAAATCCATACTAACGTCGGTCCATGGGTGTGATGGGACTGGCAGAGGCATATATAAACCTTGAGGGAGAAGCCTACTCTTGGCTTTCTTGCATACCACACATGTTTCCACTAGACGGTGGACATCTTTTATCATGCGGGGCCAATAGAAATTTTCCTTGAGCATGTCCAAGGTCTTCTTCTCTCCGAAATGGCTTGCCAAACCTCCACAATGCGCTTCTCTCATGAGACACCGTCTTAGACTTCCTTAGGGAATACATAACTTTCCCGCTTTTATCAAATAACCATCCATGAGACGGTATTCTCCTGTGGCCTTTTCTTTGCACTTAGCGTAGTAGGTTCCAAAATCTGAGTCGGTTTCATAATTCTCTTTGACCCACTCAAAACCAAAGAACCTGGTTCCTAATTTCGTAAGGAGAATGCGTTTTCTTGAAAGCGCGTCGACCACGATATTGTTTTCTCCCTTTAAATATTTCAAAGTGTGGGGGAACCTCTCTAAGAACTCTACCCATTTTGCATGCCTCTTATTCAACTTATGCTGACTCTTGATATGTCGGAGCGATTGGTGGTCGGTGTTGATAACAAATTCTCAAGGTAGAAGGTAATGTTGCCAATGCTCCAATGCTCTAATAACCGCATAAAACTCCTTATCATAGGTTGAATAATTGAGGGTAGCTCCTTTCAGTTTTTCGCTAAAATATGCAACGGGTTTCCCTTCTTGCATAAGTACTGCACCAATTCCAATTCCAGAGGCGTCACTTTTTACCTCAAATACTTTGCTGAAATTGGGGAGTGCAAGTACAGGCGAATGACACAGCTTTTCCTTGATCAGCTCGAAACTCTTTTGACAATTCGGGGTCCAAGTAAACTCCTTCACTTTCTTGGTGCAATCCGTGAGTGGTGAGACTATCGAGCTGAAGTTTTGTATGAATCTCCGATAAAAGGAAGCTAGGCCATGGAAACTACGAACTTCGGTGACCGAATTTGGTGAAGGCCAATCCTTGATAGCTTTAATTTTGTCCTCATCAGCTTCCATGCCATCCTTCGATATGATAAACCCTAGGAAGTACACCTTGTCTTGTCCAAATGAACACTTGCTCAAGTTCCCAAATAACTTGGCTTTTCTAAGGGTTTGAAACAGGGTACTAAGGTGGTTAAGGTGTTGTGGAAGGTCCGTGCTATACACCAAAATGTCGTCGAAGTAAACAACGATGAACTTTCCCAAATACTCTTTAAGCACATGGTGCATGAGCCTCATGAATGTACTTGGCGCGTTGGATAATCCGAAGGGCATTACCATCCATTCGAATAGGCCGTATTTAGTCTTGAAGGCCGTCTTCCATTCGTCACCTTCCTTCATTCTTATTTGATGATAGCCACTTTTGAGATCTATCTTGGAAAAGATGGCGGCTCCGCTGAGCTCGTCTATCATGTCTTCGAGCCTAGGTATGGGAAACCTATACTTTACTGTGATCTGATTCACAGCTCGGCTATCAATACACATTCTCATAGTACCGTCTTTCTTGGGTACCAATAGAGATGGTACGGCACATGGACTCATGGACTCTCTTATATACCCTTTGTCCAATAGTTCTTGTACTTGATCTTGCAGCTTTTTAGTTTCTTCGGGGTTCATTCGATAGGCGGGTCGGTTAGGCAATACCGCGCCAGGCTGGAGATCGATCTGATGTTTAATACCATGCAAGGGCGGTAAACCTTTGGGTAGCTCCTCTGGGAAGACGTCTTGGAATTGGTGGAGCAAGTTCTTAACGGGTGTAGGTATTTCTCCTAGCTCCATAACTCTGTCACGAAAGAGTATCAAAATCATGGGGTCTCCTCTAAGCACAGATGCTTCGATCTCGTTTTTAGTCATATACAAGCTAGCCTTAGTCTTAGCTTCTTTTCGTGCAGTTTCATCTTTGGATATTTGGGCCGGGGTCATGGGTGCAAATCTAAAGGTTTTGCCTTCAAACTTAAAAGAATAATAGTTCGTATATCCATCATGGTTCACTCTTCGGTCAAATTGGCAAGGCCTACCTAGAAGCAAATGACTTGCACTCATAGGTACAACATCGCAAAGGACCGTGTCCTTATATTTTCCAAGGGCAAATTCAACTTTGACTTGTTTGGTCACTTTGACATCGTCACGGTCATCCAACCATCTAAGCTTATATGGGCGGGGGTGAGCAGTAGTCTCTAATCCTAGCTTGGTAACCAATTCTTTCGAGGCAACATTTGCACAACTGCCTCCGTCAATGATCAGTGAGCACAATTCATCTTTGATGAGACACCTACTGTGGAAGATGTTCTCTCTCTGACAGTCTTCTCCCGTGCTCCCTGACATGAGTACACGTCTACTCACCATGAGTAGGGGTCCATCCGGTGCATGAACAACTTCTTCTTTAGATTTAGTCTCTTCTTCTTCGTCTTCCTCAACTTCGTCCTCGGGTTGTTCATCTTCGCTTTCATATTCACCAGTGTCTTCTCTCAAGATCATTACTCTTCGGTTTGGGCACTGTGCTATAAAATGTCCAAGTCCTTGACACTTGAAGCACTTCATGTCTCTAGAACGGGGTGCATTGGCTCTATCCTCATGTGCCTTAGGGCCGGATTCCTTAGGTGGCCAATTTCGTGTAAAAGACCTCTTCCCTTCAGCCTTGGTAAGGGTCTTACTGGGCTCGGGCAACTTAGATGAGATCTTGGGGGTAGTTTTGGGAATGAACTTTGGAGGGTAGTTAGCTTTTCTTTTTCGAGTGAGTTGACGTTCGACCTTCAAAGCCATCTGAACTACCGCATCTAAGGATTCTAGTGGGTGTAGTTCCACAGTGTCAGCTATATCTCGGGTGAGTCCTCGGATGAATCTAGCTACAATTTTCTCTTCAGGCTCGTCCATGGCTCCACAAATCCTAAGGGTCTCGAACTCCGTGAGATATTCTTCTACAGATTGATGTCCTTGCCTAAGGTTTTGGATTTGTAGGAACAATTCTTGTTTATACTGACTGGGGACAAACCTCTTGGTCATTAAGGATTTCATTACACGCCATAAAGTTATGGGCTCGTCTCCTATCTTTTCTCTTTGGGTCTTAATGTTTGACCACCATAGTGCAGCATAACCCGTGAGTTCTACTGACACTAGTTGGATCTTCACTCAGTCAGAGTACTCGTAGTACTCAAAAACTTTCTCGGTCTTATCCAACCAATCCAAAAAGGTATGGCCATCACATGTCCCATTAAAGGATGGCACATGTAGCTTAACGTGTCGCATGTCATCTAAATCATTCCGCCGACTAGGACGGAAATTTTCTTCTTCATCCAGTGTCCACTCATCATCTTCTCTAAAGTCATAGTGGGGAACTCTTCTCCTAGGGGCCTCGGGCCTTTCATACTCATTACGGGGCTCATGTTCAGTGGGCCTTCTCCTTGGGTTTTTTGGCCTTAACCTAGGGGATGTGTCATGGGAGGCTTCTCTCGGGGAATTTTGAAGAATTTTCTCCATAACAAGCTTGATATCCTTGAGTTGTTGGCCAATGCTACTAACTTCACCGGCCAAGCCGTCTATTTGACCTTGCATACTGGTTTCCCCTACGTGGGGATTCCCAGATTGGGGTACTCCTTTGCCTTGATTGGGTTCGGGTCCTAATTCTTGGTTCGCCTCACGTATGATTTCACTACGAGTTTTCATGTGTGTCTAAGTTTTAGAAAAAATTAATTAAGTTATATTCGTTATCCTAAATATTTAGGAGAGAATTTAACTTAACTAAGTTAAAACCTTAAACTAGAGAGGATAGTCATTTTAATTAAAGGATTTACTTAACCATATAAATATAAAATTATATATATTTTGTGTTTTTTTTTTTTTTAAATAAAACAAAAGGAAAGCTCAGGCAATTTCGGGTAAGAGAAAAGGAAAGCTTGCCGGAGTTCGAAGCGCAGAAGGGGAAAATCGGAAACTCACACACTCAGAAAGCGAGGCAGCTGAGATTTCCATCCCTCAGCCACGTAATCGTTCGGCGATGGTTATCGGCACGGAACAGTTCGGAAATCAAGTTTCTGGCGATAAAACGACGAAGCTCGGAAACCTCTTGCCGTTTTTGAAAACCGAAATCACTCTGTAATTTTTTTGCTTGAAAGCGAAACAATCTTAGAAATCTGTCGATTTTCTTTGGAAGATGGGTTCGGCAGCAGCAGAGTAAAATTCAGAAAAGCTTGAAAACAGTTCTGGTTTGCTTAAAAAAAAATTCTCTGCTTTTTTTTTTTTTTTTTTTTTTGTAACTTTGAACTTAACCCAAATCTTCAGAAACGAAAATGTTCATGCCAAAACTATTTTGAAACACAGATCAATGCTCGGGTGAAAACACAATTTTCAGCAGCAAATAAAACATAAAACAGTGAAATAGGAAGTTCTGGTTTGATTTCACAGAGAACGAACAGCAACTCTCTAGTGTTAACAACAACTTAATATCATGCTTAGAGTGCTTAACTTATGGAACAAATGTCAGCACAATAAACACCAAACCACAACGATTATGCAGATGTTAACAGCAACTAAAAGATCAGGCAGCAACTTTGACTTCATAAAATGCAGCAACACTTTCAAACAGTAAATAGCAGTTTCCACTTCACAGCAGTTGTCTTTCAACGAAACTTTTATGCAAATATAAAAGAGATATCCAAATATGCTTGACTATAAAAGCAGATTATCAGTTCATGCTCGTGGATATTCTGGACAACAAAAGACCAAAACACAGGAATAACAGAAACTAGAAATCAAACTGAATTAACAGAACATGCTTCAAACACACGTGAACATTCTAAACAGCAAACATGATTTTGGCAACAATCCTAAGAACTAAACAGAAACACAATAGCTAAACATGCTGTATTTCGGTTAACAGAGAAGACACAAACAGAAAAATAAGAAAGGCAATTTGACATGCTGGAAAAAAAAAACACCAAAAACAGCAACACACTTCTGAGCAGTTTTAACTGGGCAGAATTCACAACCTAAACGTTTTCTAACAGAACATATTTGACACACAAACACTACACTAAACAACTAGTCAACACATGCTAAATCAACACAAACAAATGACAGAAAATACTAAATAACAAACCAGAGAGCTAACCGAGGCTCTGATACCAAATGTTGAGAGTCAAGCCATAAATAAGCTCCTGCAATAGCTTAAAAGGATCGTTAGCTACTCGGTGCTCGGCCAAGCCGAGTGACCTCAAGAACAGAAAACTAAATGAGCGGAAAATAGTAATAATCAGAGTGCTTTAGTGAGATTAGTGTCGTGCGAGTGAAGTGTGTGTAAG
This sequence comes from Begonia masoniana, assembly GCA_022432975.1. Taxonomy (NCBI): domain Eukaryota; kingdom Viridiplantae; phylum Streptophyta; class Magnoliopsida; order Cucurbitales; family Begoniaceae; genus Begonia; species Begonia masoniana. Next base: position 44,030,454 of record CM039507.1, read on the forward strand.
ATGAAATGGCGTGGTCCAGTTAATTCAACAGAGAATTGCACAACCTCAAGTCGGCCGATCAACTAAAAGCTTAGTGCCGGCGAAACGTTTTCCAGAGAAAAGCGTCGACTTGAGGAACCGGTTCTGTCCACCTCCTTCTGGTTTCTAGCCCTCGATAGGGAGGAGAGGAGGGTGGTGCTAGAGTTCAACAACAACCTTTGGTTGTTGAACTAGGAGGCTGTCTCCTATTCGGCAAAGCAGAAGCTCACCTGTCGGCGAAATGCCTTCTCAGTTTCTCTCTTAGGGAAACGGTCTACTTGTTCTCATTACCTGAACCAAGTTTCTACAGACACCAATTGCGATGATAAATAGTAACTAGTGGCTAGAGAAACATTTGAAAATTGGCCGAGAACCGTTGAAGGCGCGGGAAGAAGAAGCAGAGCAGCCGACAGCCAAGATTCCTCTGTCGCTAGGGCTTCCAGAGTAGCCCGGTTTCTGTCAGCTCGCTGGTTTCCTTGAACGGCAGCTTCTCCGACACGATGCAGTGGCGATTCGGGACAAAAATGGAAGTGGTCCCCTCCTTCGAGTGCAGCGTCGGGCACCGAGGTTTCTTTGGTCTCCTTCGCTGAGCTCTGGTTCACAAAATGGAGGCTTCACCCGGTTCACTTCATTAAAACAGCGGCCGGTTTTCTTCAAGCAGCAACAGTAGCCGGTCTGGTTCTCCTTCAATTGCAAAGCAGTTGGTTTTCTTCATTAACCCACTCCTTTGGTTCTCAAGCCATTTAAAACCAAACCAAGCCACATCTATCCTACCAAGCATCTAGCCCTAAATGCCTATCATGCATGCTTATATAAAATCTTAACAAAAAGGCCAATGTTTGCCCAATAAGTTTTAAAATAAAAATACAGATAAATCAATGCTCGGGAAGACAAATTCCCATATGAGCTTCTGGTTCTCCAAGCCTTGTCTCCCAAGCAATGACGTGCTTCGGTTGCTCCAGATCTTGAGCTTCCATCTCCCACTTTACATCGGTGAGTATGCCGTCCAAGTCGGTGTAAGAAATGTCACCTGCAAAAGAGTAAAGTGTGTAAGTACATAAATTAGATAAAGCATGTGATTGTACCTGTGATCATGTGATGGGCCTATGGGGCACAACAGAATTCCCTCCAGAGAGGCTGGTAACTGAAGTTGATATGCTGACTTCCCAATTCTCTTCACGATTTGAAAAGGTCCAATATATCTAGGGTTCAACTTGCCTCTTTTCCCAAATCTCACAACTCCTTTGAAAGGCGACACCTTAAGGAAAACCTCATTACCGACATCAAATTCTAATTCTCTTCGTCTTTTGTCTGTATAGTTTTTCTGTCGGCTTTGAGCTGTTAAGATCCTCTGTCGGATAAGAGCAATCTTTTCCACTGTCTGCTGCACAATGTCAGGACCAATCAACTGTGCTTCTCCAACTTCATCCCAATATAATGGAGATCTGCACTTACGCCCATATAATGCCTCGTATGGTGCCATGCCTATTGTTGCTTGAAAACTGTTATTATAAGAGAATTCAATCAACGGTATATACTTACTCCAAGAACCCTAAAATTCCAGCACACATGCACGAAGCATATCCTCCAACATTTGGATAGTTCTCTCGGATTGTCCATCAGTTTGAGGATGAAAGGCTGTGCTAAAACTAAGCTGTGTTCCCATAGCCTTGTGCATACATTTCCAAAACTTAGATGTAAATCTGGAGTCTCGGTCTGAAACTATGGTGCTTGGAACTCCATGCAGTCTAACAACCTCGTGCACATACAACTCAGCCAATTGATCCATCGAGTATGTTATCTTTATTGGTAGAAAGTTAGCTGATTTGGTTAAACGATCAACTACTACCCAAATTGCATCGTGACCTTTTGTTGTTCTAGGTAATCCTATAACAAAATCCATAGTTATTTGTTCCCATTTCCATTCGGGAACTGGTAAGGTTGTAATGTTCCATCAGGCCTCTAATGTTAAGCTTTGACTTGCTGGCAGACCAGACATGACTCCACGTACTCCGCCACACATCTCCTCATACCTGGCCACCAATAATGTTGCTTGAGATCTCTGTACATTTTCGTACCTCCAGGATGAACTGAAAATCTGGAGGAATGTGCCTCAGATAGGATTTCCTTTCTAAGTTCAGTATCAGCCGGAACAAACCATCTATTTCGAAACTTGAGAATTCCATCAGCTGAGCAGTTGAAATCCGACTTGTTAGTAGAATCTATGCACAACTTATACTTATTACATTCAGCGTCATTCATTTTAACTTCCTTTATTTTCTCCAAAATAGTAGGCCTCAAGGACATGGCCGAAAGCATGGTTGACACACTAGATACAGCTTCCAGGTTAAATCTTTGGAATTCTGTCTCTAAGGCTATTGGTATGTTTAAAATCAATGCAGAGACTGAAGGAGTCACTCTACACAAAGCATCAGCCACAACATTCGCCTTGCCAGGGTGGTACTTAATCTCAAAATCATAATCTTTGACAAACTCTAATCACCTACGTTGCCTCATATTCAGTTCTTTCTGCGTGAAAATGTATTTCAGACTTTTATGATCCGAAAATATCTCACAAACTTGTCCATACAGGTAGTGCCTCCAAATCTTTAATGCAAAAACCACAGCAGCTAATTCTAAGTCATGTGTGGGGTAATTCTTTTCGTGTACTTTTAACTACCTAGAGGCAATAAGCTATAACCTTTCCATCTTGCATCAAAACACTACCAAGTCCAACTTTGGAAGCATCACAATAAATACTGAATTTACCATTTTCGAAAGGAAGAGTTAAAATTGGGGCATTGGTCAGTTTTTGCTTTAAGGTCTGGAAACTGGATTCACATTTATCAGTCCAATTATACTTCACATTTTTCCTTGTCAACATAGTAAGGGGTGTGACAATCTTTGAAAATCCCTCGATGAATTTCCTATAATATCCTGCTAACCCAAGAAAACTCCTGATATCAAAAGCATTCTTCGATTGGGGCCATTCTTTAACAGCTTGAACCTTAGCTGGGTCAACAGATATCTCATCTCCAGAGATGACATGTCCTAAAAAGTGAACTCTGTCCAACCAAAACTCACACTTAGAAAATTTGGCATAAAGTTGGTGCTGCCTCAGCAATCCTAACACCAAGCTTAGGTGTCCTGCATGCTCATCCTTAGTTCTAGAATAGATTAAAATGTCATCTATGAATACAATGACAAACTTGTCCAAATACTCGCGAAACACCCTATTCATGAGATCCATGAAGGCTGCTGGCGCATTTGTCAAACCAAAAGACATAACCAAAAACTCATAATGCCCATACCTTGTGCGAAAGGCAGTCTTTGGGATATCTTCAGATTTAACCTTTAACTGGTAATAACCGGACCTAAGGTCAATTTTTGAGAAAACTCTTGCACTCTTAAGCTGATCAAATAAATCATCGATCCTCGGCAGTGGATACTTGTTCTTAACAGTTAGCTTATTCAATTCTCTATAGTCTATGCACATACGCATTGATCCATCCTTCTTTTTGACAAAAAGGATAGGTGCACCCCATGGTGAAAAGCTAAGGCGTATGAACCCCTTTTCCAATAAGTCTTCTAACTGTTTCTTCAACTCTTTAAGTTCTGTTGGTGCTAGTCTATATGGATTCTTAGATACTGGCTCAGCGCCGGGGTAAACATCTACCACGAATTCAATTTCCCTATCCGGTGACAAACCAGGAAGGTCATCTAGAAATACTTCTGGAAAATTTTGGACAACTAAAACATCCTTGGGGTTCGATTTTTCTACAGTTTGTGTGTCTAAAACACTGGCTAAAAAGCACAAATATTCTCTGCAAGGGGAGGGTCTACAACTAACAGAAGTCATTACAGTCATTTCCTTACTCTTCTTCAGGGCTTGGAAAGTATGGTTTAAACCACTAGGGGTGAAAACTAACTATTCCAGTTCTACAATCTATAGTGGCATAATACTTAAACAACCAATCCATTCCTAGGATCACATCAAATCCCATTATGTCCATAACAATAAGATCAACAGGCAAATTCATGTTCCCTACTAACACCACACTATCAGGCATCATTTGACTGGAGTGCATGTGCTCACCAGAAGGTAATGCTACGTTATACACATGCTCAGAAGGAGTAAACCGTACATCTAACTTATCAGCAAATGTAGAGGCTATAAAAGAATGAGTTGCACATGAATCTATCAAAGTAAAAGCAGGTACAGAGTTAATCAATATAGTACCTGACACTACAGCAGGCTGGTCCTCACCACCTGACTCCATCATGGAGAATATTCTTGGCTTAATCCTGGCAGGGCCACCCTTCAAGGCTGGGCAATCTCTGTTGACATGGCCAACCTTGTTGCAATGGAAACATCGAACGATCCGGGGCTTTGGGCAATCCTTGTACAAATGTCCAACCTCTTCACAGTTAAAACACTTACCCGATCCAAATCTACACTCACCCGAGTGATTCTTTGAACATTTCGGGCATTGAGGAACTTCTGGGTATTCAGTACCCTCTTTCCAGATCCTTGGTTACTTTGGCCTTCACCTGGCCTCTTCTCTCCCCTCTGATGGTGTGGCTGGATACACTTTTGCGAAACCTCCTTTGGTCTAGCACACTTCCCTTCAGCTTCTTCCACTTCCAGAGCAGTGGACACAACTTCACTGAACGTTAAACCTTTAATGCCACAGAATTTGACTCCTCGATAAATCTCCGGCTTCAGTCCATGCACAAATTTGAACACCTTATCCTCGTCCTTATGAGCAAATATCCAGCAAACCTGGACAAGGACTCAAATTGCCTACTGTACTCTGCCACCGACCCTGTCTGCTTCAAATTCAGAAACTCCAACTTCTTTGCGGTTTGGACCGTGCTGTTAAAATATTTCTCATAAAAGATGTCCTTAAACTGTGACCAAGTCATAGTCAGAATGTCAGTGGTGGTTTCAACTGTTTCCCACCAGAGTTGATCTTCACCAGCCAAATGGAACGTGGCCAACGTGACTTTGTCCTCTTCTCCAATATTGACACACCCTAAACATACTCTCATTTTCTAAGCCAACCCTCAGCAATAACTGGATCATTGACTGACCATCAAACGTGGGTGGTCTCAGTCTCCGGAATCTATCTCCAGAATGTTCACTGCTAGAACCCGAGTTGGCCTTCCTTGTGTCTCCTGGCTCAACAGCACTCCTAATTGGTCAGACTGTTGACGTACTATATCAGTCTACTGACGCATCAATTCTGTCAGCTGCCTAATTACACTAGAGTCCTCCTCCCGCCTCGGACTTGGTATCTCCCTTGGTAACGTGGTCTTCCTGGTCGCCTAGACATTTGCTATATTCCTGCACAAGGTTAATTATACTCTTAAATACCTAGTAGCTAAGGTTAAGGTAAACACTTACAGTTGTTGGAGTACCCCCCATGCAAACGATTGGCACTGATGAGTAATCTTTTGAACAGTTTAACTGAATGTCTCTGATACCATACTGTAACGCCCCGAGTTTTCTGAACCCAATTTGTTACTCGTAAACTCGGATATTACTAAAAAAAACTTGGACCGAAATTTAAACTTCCTTCGAAATTCAAATTTTAACGTTTGATAAAACATGAAAACTTGCAGCGAAAATCTTTGAGCAAAATAGAGTTGAGCAAAAACTATGTAACAGTGTTTGAATGATCACATAAAATATTAAGAAATATTCAACCGGAAGGGATGAAAGTTTAGGCGTGAAATACTTGAAATTATGAAAGTCAAACACATCATCCGAAGAACGAAGTCAACCGGAAGGAACTGACGTAGAAAACAGAAGGCTTTTCCCTGATAACAAAACGACAAAGTTTCGACTACATCATCCGGTCACAAAACGACAAGATACATCCTACATCTACCGGTGACGTCAGCCGGATGATTTCCTCATCCGATCGACTTTACTCTATATCCACCGGTGACGTCAGCCAGATGATTTCCTCATCCGATCGACTTTACTCTATATCCACCGGTGACGTCAGCCGGATGATTTCCTCATCCGATCGACTTTACTCTATATCCACCGGTGACGTCAGCCGGATGATTTCCTCATCCGATCGACTTTACTCTATATCCACCGGCCGCAAAACGACAAAAGTCCTACTTATATCTTCCGATAGACGACAGGACAACAACTCAACTACTCCATGCTACGCAAACACAACTCTAATTACAGAAATGAAATTACTCACATTACTGAAATCATTCAAATACCATTCTAACAAATGCATTACTTAAAACAATCCAGCAAGTGGCCATCGTCAAATCTCAGCAGAATACCATTATCAGAAAAATTCAAAACATTTTCAAAACATTGAAACAACTACTGTCATGAGGACTCACCTATTCAAATCAAAACGTGTCACCTTCACCTTTACTCCAACAGACATCAGTTAAACTGCCTCATCAAATACCAGGTCCGTGGCATGAGTGTGCTCCCCCAACCAGCCTATCCTTCAATGAACTCAGAAGGCTCACCTGCTGTAACTTCTCCACCTAAATCACAAAACTCATCTATTAGCCTAATGCTAAGTAAGTAAAGCAGTAATGGAATGAAATGCTGAAACATAAATTCCTAAACATGCAATTTCTACTTTCTCATCTCAGTTGCATTCACATACGTTCATAAGCTGATCTGATCCCTCGGTTCCCTTGGGAAGTGGATCAATTTTCTCAGGTCATACATTCTCTACTCGATTAAGGGGCGGATTAGTCCCCTTAATAGCTGAACTGATCCCTCTGTTCCCTTGGGAGTGGGATCAATTCTCCCAATGTCATACATCCTCTACTCGATTAAGGGGCGGATTAGTTCCCTTAATAGTTTGTCTGTCACATACAGTTCATACTTCACTATTCTTACATGGAAATTCATTTTCGTAATCTTTCAAAAACATGATGCGTGACATACAAAATCATTCTCAATATGCATAACCCTACTGTTTTGTGATGTAGGCCCGAGGCACATGCATACTTTACTTACCTGGTCTCCTGGAAATCGTTCGGTTTCAACTACTCTGGAAACCCTGCTCACCTAGCGTCATAAGAAAAATACCGATTAGATCACCACTAACCTATCCTAAATCGTTCTGAAAACCTAAGGGGGCTCGTTTGAAATCTCTAATCATCATACACTCTCGGCTCAATACTAAAATTGAACTCAACTCACTCGCAGTATTATCAAAATACGCGCAATTACACTATCTCTGCTATCTAGCCACTAAAATCTCGAGAAATAAATGGAAAACCTCACCTAGTTTGAGGAATGAGGATCGGAGAGGGAAATCACCTGGAGCTCTGCTGTGCTTGAGCTGAATACCGAGAAGGAAAATGAGGGAAACAGTGGCAGCTAAACCTCATTAAACCCTCCATTAAAGTACGTTATCCATTTTAAAAATTCTAATTACCCTTTTGTCCTTACATATGGTTATTAACTAACTAATCACTTTCTCCCTCAATTCTCCATAAAAATTAACACATTATAATTGGCAATTAGAATTTATTTGAATAGAGCCGGGTGCTACATTCTCCCACTACACTTACGTTTTGTTTTCTAAATAAAACGGTGGGTTCATAGGAGGACTCTAATTTGGGAGCAGGGTAATGAGATTGACATGTCCCGTGTAAAAGAAATATC
>CM039507.1:44038237-44106273 GCA_022432975.1 Begonia masoniana
AAAAAAAAAAAAAAAAAGTCGCTGTCTCACAAAACGCACTAACAAATCGCAAAACGAAACTGACCAATAAACAACAAAACTTTTCACGCTCTCAATAATAATGCTCAGCAATCATTCTTCAAAAAACGAAGGCTTTAAATAATATTGGTAACTTCCATATCTTTAATTCATTCAGTTACCAAATCGGATTTACCGCCGCATGGAATAAGGAAACACAATCTTAACAAATTCGGTTATGTGACACCTCATATGACACTTTAGGAAAGTTTCCATAATAGCACAGATTTTCGCCCAAAAATTCAGGAAAGCATCCCATTAATCATGGGAAGTCAGAGCCCAGCAAATCATGTCAAATCTACAACAAATCGGCTTTCCAAATAAAACTTTTCCAAAAAACAAGTGCATATACCTTATTCAATATCTTTCCAAATAATGTTGTTTCCTTATTTTTCTCTTCCATAGAATCATCATTATTACTTCTATAATATCTTCCCATAATCGGATTGGGCGGTTTCTTGATTGTCAAGTCATAAATCACCACTTGAATAAAATATTATTTTTATAATAAATTGCCAAAAAATCACATGCCAACACTAATGCAAATCTTTGCATTTACAGATTTGATCCGACTAACACGATGAATCAAGAAGCTCCTTAAAAGTTTAAACTATAAATCTTCCCCTTTCCGCTAACTATATTAGCCGAGTAGACTTTTGAATCCAACACCTTTATACTGTATTACCACCATTCAAGAGCTTTAACTCCATTTCTATTTTTTATTTTTTTACAATTTCTCAGTCGATTTCAAATTCTATCAAAGCCGAACATGAAATCGAGAGAGCTCAAAACTGAGTTAAAAGTCGTTTGATAATTAGAAATTGAATTAAAATACAACGTTAATTCGTGAAATAATTAAAAAAATAATAATAAATAGTTCAAATAAAAAATAAAAAATTAAATTGTAAAAATCAAATTCTTGAAAAATGGTCCCTGTCACAGGGTTGATGAGTAAGGAGGTGGAAGGGAAGGTCCAGGGCAAACGACATGTCAATCTGAGCAGTTGCAGCTCTTTTCCAAAGTACTGCCGCAGAAAGGGCAGAGCAGCAACGTTTCGAGTGGCGGTGGGTCAGAGAGGGGGCTGCCTCTGAGCAAGCAGAAGCATCGGAGGGGAAGGCTTCTCATCAAACACGAGGCACAGTCTGAGCCAGCTTTTCACTAACATGCGCGGGTGGGTATAGTCAGACTCTGTTTCTCCTTCAACTAATCATTGCTCTCTTCGTTTACATTTGGAAATCAAAATATCATCTTCTAACTTTGATTTGAAAGCGACCGACAGTTCTCGTAGGAGTTCTTGCTGACATTATAAGACCGAAGGTTGTATTTTTTCACGTAGGTTCTAGAGAGAGAAAGGGTCCAACTTCTTCAACGGATGGAGAGAGAAGGGATGATCAAGAACTAAGAGAGAAGAGTGTTTATTGCTTACCATCAATCATTTGTCATTACTTTTTTTACAATAAATATGTGTTAACAAGAGTATAATACTCATGATAATGAACTACTATCTATTTTATTTGAAGTTGTTTGACTATTTAATAGTTTGAAGTTAATAATAACATCATATCACCAACGTTAACTTCAACTTATCCTTGATTTGGAGTTAGTTTTTCTCGAATTAAAACAATCAAAAGATTTCTCCGAGAATCTTATACATTTTCATCACACGTAGAACAAATGAATACCGTTCTTGCTCCTAAATATAAGATCACAAACTATGTCACGATTATGGGAAATGGGTATTTGAGAATAACTGAAATCTCTAAATAAGTAAGAAATTGGAAGAAAGTAGAGTCTTTGAAACGTGGGTTTTTTAGAAAACACCAGTTTAGAGTTATTTGGTCGTTAATTTGGATAAGATGTTGTTTCAAAGCAACAAACTTGACTTGCCACGCCTGTTCTTCAAATGGTGTCGTTTTCGGTATATAATCCAAAAAAGTTGTTCATAAACGGATCGAAAAACTTCAACTTCACTGCAGTTTATGTCATTCTGAAAAGGAAGTTCAAGTTTTCTTCCAACAAAGATTGTTACGATGACTGTCAAGTCAAGCTCTTCTTCTCCAATAAGTAATCTGTTGCAGAACATTTAACGTCTAAATCGAAGTTTCTGTCGTTTAAGTGCAGTACAGTAAGACGGGAACCTTTCTTTTTCTCCAAATCTTTAAAAAATGGACATGTTTTAATCATTGAAGGCAGGTTCTTTAATGGGTAATCTCGTAGAAAGCATCTCTCGCAGAGGAATAACTCTTACCTACGCACCCGAATAAAGCAGATTAATGGGCCCAGTTTTTGGTTTGCTTAAGAAACACATTTCTGACTATCGTCTTCACTTTTCCTGGTCAAGCCATGGCCTAAATTTCAAAAGCTCAATACCCACCACCCAGACTTTCTTCTCCTCCACTCAAACATGCAAGTTTCTTCTCAGCAAGCAAGCAGAATCTGAGTTTAATTAATGACTTCAATATATTTAAAAGTCAAAGCTTGCCGAACATAATTGTTTAGAACAAGCCAAGCCAAGCCAAGGCTTGTCCCACTTTTCTTCTTCTTGTTGGGTGAGACAATTGTGCAGTATAAGAGCAAGAAGACGTTGAAGCATTGCTTCAGAAACGTTTAGTATGATGGCTTTGGTTAGCAAATTGTATTGCTCCTCTTCTCCAGCCGTTCTCGTCGTTCGACGGAGGCCTCACGTCGCCAACGGAGGCGGCTTCGTCGTGACCGATTGCAGCCAGAAAATCATTTTCAAGGTCGATGGCTGCGGAATTCTCGGCACGAAGGACGAGCTGATTCTGAGAGATGGCAATGGAGATGCTCTACTTCTCATTCGTAGAATTGTATGTATATCTTCTGATACTCATCATTTGTCAATATATTTCAATGATTAGTGTATAGAACTTGTTCTCTTTTCAATCATACCGACATTATCCACGTCGGAGAGACAACGACGTCGGAAAAAGTTACTTTTCGACACCTGATTTTGGTTGTAGAATTCAGAGATGAGTGTTTGTTTATCATTTTGTGGGAACTTTTTCGAGCAGGGCGGGATGATTGAGGCTCTAAGCGTTTACAGAAGATGGAAGGGTAGGAAATTCGACTACGAAGGAGTCGAGAAGTCGGTGTTCGATTTGAAAGAATCAAATTCGTGTTTTGGTAAGAGCAAAAAGTTTAGAATCTGCACAAAACCCAGAATGAGCAATAACAAAGACTGGGATTTTGAGATAAATGGAAACTTTCCTGATAGAGAATGCAGCATCAATGACAGCTCAGGCAATATCATAGCACAGGTAACTAGTTTCCATGTTTTCAAGTGAATACGTAAATGATTAAAATTATTTTCAACCACGAAACTTAAGTTTTTGAAATTATTAATGATTTATCGAAAGATAGCTAAACCTCCCCGTTTTTACTTGTCCAACTGATTAGGTTGGAGTGAACAAGGAAGTGAAGAAGGTGATGGGAGGCAATGATCTCTACCATGTGGTGGTCAAGTCGGGGATCGATCAGGCTTTCGTCTTCGCAGTGATAGCGATTCTCGACTACATACACGGAGAATCTACGAGATGCTAATTTATTCGAGCAGATGGAAGGGTAAAACCCGCCATTAATGAAAGGACTATTCCTTCAAATTCATGCCAACTAACTCCAAGCTTTTTATGGAAGCTTTGATTCATGTACTCGTATAAAACATAGTTGTAGTTTGTACTTAGCCTGACTTGATCATCCTGTTCAATCTGTTTCAAATTTTATGATGAAATTGTTGTCCGTGTTTCAATATATTTCTTAGATTTCAGAGAAAGAAGTCTACCTAACATTATTCATAGGATTAAATCCAATTTCAACGTCAAAATATGAGTTTAATTTGAAATAACCCTTAAATTAAAAATTTTAACAACTAAAATCTTAAACTATTTAAAATGTAACAAATCAAATCTTGGCAAGAGGCCGATCACCCATTGTTCTCAATTTATGCCGAGATTAGGGAGCCAATCTAAATTGAACGGCTCTGTAACACCCCGTAAATTTACCCTCGTACTATTCTTAAAAATCGTAAAAAAATTAAACTTTCTTTTTCATCATGCATGTACACGGGTATTCAGCGGAAGACTATTTATTTGTGAAAACCTAAAATAAAATTAAACTTAGGTATGAATGCTAAAACAATAAGAATATGGGTAGAGAATAAATTTTTCCTCTCGGGTTTCATCAAAAGAACAGTAGAAATCTTCACTTATTCTATCGGGTTTCATTGAAGGAATTGTGTTTTTTTTTTCTTGGGTTTCATCAAAGGGATGAACGACAGAACTGAGAGGCAGAATGAACGTTTAAAATAGCAGACATAATGGATAATGGTAATAGCAGACAACGTGGACGTTTAAAATAGGAGACAGAAATAGAAGACAGCGTGGACGTTTGAGACAAAAGACGGTGTGGACGTTTGAGACAAAAGACATCGTGGACGTTTGCAAACAGAAGGCATCGTGGACATTTGCAAACAGAAGGCATCGTGGACATTTGCAAACAGAAGGCATCGGGGACATTTGCAAACAGAAGGCATCGTGGACATTTGCAAACAGAAGGCATCGTGGACATTTGCAAACAGAAGGCATCGTGGACATTTGCAAACAGAAGGCATCGTGGACATTTGCAAACAGAAGGCATCGTGGACATTTGCAAACAGAAGGCATCGTGGACATTTGCAAACAGAAGGCATCGTGGACATTTGCAAACAGAAGGCATCGTGGACATTTGCAAACAGAAGGCATCGTGGACATTTGCAAACAGAAGGCATCGTGGACATTTGCAAACAGAAGGCATCGTGGACATTTGCAAACAGAAGGCATCGTGGACATTTGCAAACAGAAGGCATCGTGGACATTTGCAAACAGAAGGCATCGTGGACATTTGCAAACAGAAGGCATCGTGGACATTTGCAAACAGAAGGCATCGTGGACATTTGCAAACAGAAGGCATCGTGGACATTTGCAAACAGAAGGCATCGTGGACATTTGCAAACAGAAGGCATCGTGGACATTTGCAAACAGAAGGCATCGTGGACATTTGCAAACAGAAGGCATCGTGGACATTTGCAAACAGAAGGCATCGTGGACATTTGCAAACAGAAGGCATCGTGGACATTTGCAAACAGAAGGCATCGTGGACATTTGCAAACAGAAGGCATCGTGGACATTTGCAAACAGAAGGCATCGTGGACATTTGCAAACAGAAGGCATCGTGGACATTTGCAAACAGAAGGCATCGTGGACATTTGCAAACAGAAGGCATCGTGGACATTTGCAAACAGAAGGCATCGTGGACATTTGCAAACAGAAGGCATCGTGGACATTTGCAAACAGAAGGCATCGTGGACATTTGCAAACAGAAGGCATCGTGGACATTTGCAAACAGAAGGCATCGTGGACATTTGCAAACAGAAGGCATCGTGGACATTTGCAAACAGAAGGCATCGTGGACATTTGCAAACAGAAGGCATCGTGGACATTTGCAAACAGAAGGCATCGTGGACATTTGCAAACAGAAGGCATCGTGGACATTTGCAAACAGAAGGCATCGTGGACATTTGCAAACAGAAGGCATCGTGGACATTTGCAAACAGAAGGCATCGTGGACATTTGCAAACAGAAGGCATCGTGGACATTTGCAAACAGAAGGCATCGTGGACATTTGCAAACAGAAGGCATCGTGGACATTTGCAAACAGAAGGCATCGTGGACATTTGCAAACAGAAGGCATCGTGGACATTTGCAAACAGAAGGCATCGTGGACATTTGCAAACAGAAGGCATCGTGGACATTTGCAAACAGAAGGCATCGTGGACATTTGCAAACAGAAGGCATCGTGGACATTTGCAAACAGAAGGCATCGTGGACATTTGCAAACAGAAGGCATCGTGGACATTTGCAAACAGAAGGCATCGTGGACATTTGCAAACAGAAGGCATCGTGGACATTTGTTTCCAGAGAGCTGCCCTCATTTACTTTCCTCTATACCTACGCACCATTCATCCAGAACTTCCCGAGAACATCAGTATAACATTTCATCTTCATTCATTCAATTTCCATAAAATTCAAATAAAAGCTTAGCAGAACATTTTATAAACTGAGTTTACCGAAACACCAAAACATCTCTCTGTCTACTTTCCAGATACTAAACATCCTAAAATGTTTCAGCTATACAATTTTCCTATCTAGTCCACCTTCAGCCCAAAATAACCCGAATACCCTCAAAACGCTTACTTACATCCCTACGGGTCAAAATGCGCACCGACTGCCCAGCACACTCCCACGGGCCACTCTTCTTCAACATGTTCATTACTCGGGTGGAGGGATCTCATCCTCACCTGTATCAAGATCACCTACACCATAAAGACAACTATGAACTAAAGACTCAGTAAGCTTCGTAAATGCAATGCATGCTGTGCATATGCGGTTCATAAATCATGCAAATCATTTCGTTACAGAACAGATTTCATTACAGAACAGATTGTCACCGAGGTCTAACTCTCACCAGATGAAGAGGGCACGTCTGGCGGTTAGACAGCCATTTCCATCTACCGGGGGAAAAACATGCTTCCATCTGTAAACAGCCATGTTTGAATCCCACCTAGCCATGACCAGATAACAGATTACGTAGATTCGTTTCCTTAGTTCATTTCTTTTCTTAAACACGTGCAGAAATTCGTTTTCATGCTCTTTGAAAGACGTGATGCATGAACAATTTAATGCATAACATAAACATACAGCCTGTGTACCATCAAATCGATAAAAGCATAACCTATAAAAGCAACTAACCCTAACTACCCAACCAAAGCAATTAAACAAACAAACTCCAATATTCCTAAACGCGACTTCGACATACGGTGTAGGCCAATCGGCCATAATGAGTCACGAGAACTTACCTTGTGTGCGTTGAAATTCAAGCTCCGTTCACGAGCGTTGTTCACCTAGGGCAATACACAATAATCGCCATAAACCGAGTTTAGACCGTTAAACTTCTAAACTAACAAAACCCTAATCATTTAGCCACATGAAAACGGGAATAAACTCTCCAAAAACATTGAACCTTACCTAGGGTGGTCGTTTGGAGAAAGAAATGTGAAGAAACTTTGGAAACCAGAGGAACAACAACAAAGAACCGCAGATAAGAAAATCGCCAGAGCACCTTGGAGAAGAAGGAATGTCGTGAAGTGTTCTGGGAGGGAGAAGGAATTCGGTATTTTAACTAAATTGGCTTGTCAAATTATTGTTTTGCCCTTCCCTTGATTTTATATTAGTTTCAACCTTTGTTTCGTTAATTAGCTAACGGTTCGATTTTTTCCAAATTTCCTTATTTCACCATTAATTCCAACTTATTGTTAGGGCTCTATTAAAACTTTCTGTTCGCAAAACGGACTTAATCTGACATATTTATGAAAATGCCACTAACCGGGTGTTACAAGCTCATTCATCTATCCAGTGCTTACGTGGCACATAACATATTGAATCTGAAGGTCGATGTGAGGGGTGGAGACCCCCTATTCAACGTGCACCGCACGTGATTCGAGACCAAAGGGACACCTCCCCACATTGGCCCTCTGTTCACTGCCTCTCCCTTTTCATGGTTCTCAGAAATGAGGGATCATTGCCCTAGATCGGCCCTCGTTGTTGGCCGTAAATTTTTGGTAAGATTGAGAACGGGGGTCTACGCCCCAAAACGGCCCCCTGATCTCAATTATTTTGCCTGAGAACGAGGGGTCGATGTAGAGCATTGAGACCCCCCGTTCAATGTGCACCGCACGTAATTCGAGAATGAGAGGTCACAGCCCCTGATCGGCCATAACTTTTTAGTAAGATTGAGAATGGGGGGTCGCCGCCCCAAAATGGCCCCCCGATCTCAATTATTTTGCATGAGAACGGGGGCCGTTCTCAGGAACATGGGGCCGATCTTCGATACTACATAAAGAAACACCCCCCATTTTCACCCTATTATACTCTTTCTTGCTCAGGTGAATTTTCTCTATATTAACGACGTCGATGGATTCTAATTTGAGTAGATCGGTTGATTTAGACGAGACAACAACTTGTGATACTAACATGGACTGGTATTAGTACTCCACGTCCATTGTAACGCCCCGAGTTTTCTGAACCCGGTTCGCTACTCAATGCTCGAACATGACTAAGAAATTTTTTTTTGATTAATTTAAATCTTCACTCGACAGTCAAAATTTGACATTTTTCTAAAAACCCAAAACATTTAAAAATTTGCAGCGGAAATCATTTGAACCACAATGAAGTTATACAAAACTACGAAATGCTGTTGAATTGTTAAGAAACAATCGGCAATTTGAAAATCTAGTTTAAACAGCGAAGTATTAGAGAAGTCGCAGAAGTCAAACACATCTGCCGATTGATAAAGTCAACGGAAGAAGCAGAAACAGAAGATAGAAGGTTTTTACCGATGACGTCAGCCAAAAGACATCAACCGATCGCAAATGACAAATACACTCTACATCCTCCGATGACTATACGACAAAATCATCCTACATCTACCGATGACGTCAGCACGCATTCTGCCGATAAGTTTACCGGAAGAACATCATCGATGGCTTTGACCTACACCTTCCGATAGAATTAACCTACATCATCCGATGACTTTTCTTAAGGCATCTTCCGATAGAATTACCTACATCATCCGATGACTTTTCTTAAGGCATCTTCCGATAGAATTAACCTACATCATCCGATGACTTTTCTTAAGGCATCTTCCGATAGAATTAACCTACATCATCCGATGACTTTTCTTAAGGCATCTTCCGATAGAATTACCTACATCATCCGATGACTTTTCTTAAGGCATCTTCCGATAGAATTAACCTACATCATCCGATGACTTTTCTTAAGGCATCTTCCGATAGAATTAACCTACATCATCCGATGACTTTTCTTAAGGCATCTTCCGATAGAATTACCTACATCATCCGATGACTTTTCTTAAGGCATCTTCCGATAGAATTAACCTACATCATCCGATGACTTTTCTTAAGGCATCTTCCGATAGAATTAACCTACATCATCCGATGACTTTTCTTAAGGCATCTTCCGATAGAATTACCTACATCATCCGATGACTTTTCTTAAGGCATCTTCCGATAGAATTAACCTACATCATCCGATGACTTTTCTTAAGGCATCTTCCGATAGAATTAACCTACATCATCCGATGACTTTTCTTAAGGCATCTTCCGATAGAATTAACCTACATCATCCGATGACTTTTCTTAAGGCATCTTCCGATAGAATTACCTACATCATCCGATGACTTTTCTTAAGGCATCTTCCGATAGAATTAACCTACATCATCCGATGACTTTTCTTAAGGCATCTTCCGATAGAATTAACCTACATCATCCGATGACTTTTCTTAAGGCATCTTCCGATAGAATTAACCTACATCATCCGATGACTTTTCTTAAGGCATCTTCCGATAGAATTAACCTACATCATCCGATGACTTTTCTTAAGGCATCTTCCGATAGAATTAACCTACATCATCCGATGACTTTTCTTAAGGCATCTTCCGATAGAATTAACCTACATCATCCGATGACTTTTCTTAAGGCATCTTCCGATAGAATTAACCTACATCATCCGATGACTTTTCTTAAGGCATCTTCCGATAGAATTAACCTACATCATCCGATGACTTTTCTTAAGGCATCTTCCGATAGAATTAACCTACATCATCCGATGACTTTTCTTAAGGCATCTTCCGATAGAATTAACCTACATCATCCGATGACTTTTCTTAAGGCATCTTCCGATAGAATTACCTACATCATCCGATGACTTTTCTTAAGGCATCTTCCGATAGAATTAACCTACATCATCCGATGACTTTTCTTAAGGCATCTTCCGATAGAATTAACCTACATCATCCGATGACTTTTCTTAAGGCATCTTCCGATAGAATTAACCTACATCATCCGATGACTTTTCTTAAGGCATCTTCCGATAGAATTAACCTACATCATCCGATGACTTTTCTTAAGGCATCTTCCGATAGAATTAACCTACATCATCCGATGACTTTTCTTAAGGCATCTTCCGATAGAATTAACCTACATCATCCGATGACTTTTCTTAAGGCATCTTCCGATAGAATTAACCTACATCATCCGATGACTTTTCTTAAGGCATCTTCCGATAGAATTAACCTACATCATCCGATGACTTTTCTTAAGGCATCTTCCGATAGAATTACCTACATCATCCGATGACTTTTCTTAAGGCATCTTCCGATAGAATTAACCTACATCATCCGATGACTTTTCTTAAGGCATCTTCCGATAGAATTAACCTACATCATCCGATGACTTTTCTTAAGGCATCTTCCGATAGAATTAACCTACATCATCCGATGACTTTTCTTAAGGCATCTTCCGATAGAATTAACCTACATCATCCGATGACTTTTCTTAAGGCATCTTCCGATAGAATTAACCTACATCATCCGATGACTTTTCTTAAGGCATCTTCCGATAGAATTAACCTACATCATCCGATGACTTTTCTTAAGGCATCTTCCGATAGAATTAACCTACATCATCCGATGACTTTTCTTAAGGCATCTTCCGATAGAATTAACCTACATCATCCGATGACTTTTCTTAAGGCATCTTCCGATAGAATTAACCTACATCATCCGATGACTTTTCTTAAGGCATCTTCCGATAGAATTAACCTACATCATCCGATGACTTTTCTTAAGGCATCTTCCGATAGAATTAACCTACATCATCCGATGACTTTTCTTAAGGCATCTTCCGATAGAATTAACCTACATCATCCGATGACTTTTCTTAAGGCATCTTCCGATAGAATTAACCTACAATGTACTCAGATTGAATATTATCAACTAGACCTTACAAACGCTGACACCAGTTAACCCTCCTCATCAGTTTACCAGACCGGAGCATGAATGTACCCCTCCAACCACATCTACTCATCTGTGCACACGGGAAATTCACCTGCAGTAATCTCTTCACCTACATCACAAAACTCATCTATTAGCCTAATGCTAAGCAAGTAAAGCAAGAAATGAAATGTGTACTGGAATGTAAATCCTAAATATGCAGTTTCTACTTTCATTCCTCAGTTATGTTGCATTCGTTCACTGGTCTGATGATCCCTGATACAATGGGAGGTGGATCAGTTTTCCCAGGGTATGAATCCATATATTCAATTAAGGGGCGGATTAATTCCCTTAACAGCTGATTTGATCCCTGATACAATGGGAGGTGGATCAATTTTTCCAGGGTATGAATCCATATATTCAATTAAGGGGCGGATTAATTCCCTTAACAGCTGATTTGATCCCTGATACAATGGGAGGTGGATCAATTTTCCCAGGGTATGAATCCGTATGTTCGATTAAGGGGCGGATTAATTCCCTTAAAAGTATACGGTTACAATCTGTTCACATCTCACCATGCTACTTCATGTAAATTCATTTTCGTTTTCTTTCAAAATATGATGCATGGCAACTAAAAAGAAACATTCATTCATGCACACACAAATCCTACTGTTTTGTGATGTAGGCCGAAGGCACATGCAAACTCTACTTACCTGGTCTCCTGGAAAGACTTAGTTGCAAGCTACTTCGGGTATTACTCAAACCTAAAACCATAGACAGAGCATACATTAAATTTCCTCTAATCTTCATTCTAAACCACTAGAAATCTAAGGGAAACTGTTTTGGGAACTCTAGTCATTGTGCATTCCCGATTTCAACTTAAACCGAAACCACCACTCGCTTACCGCCTTCTCAAAACCTCATTTATCATCCCTCCTACCAACGATAGATACAATGTAACAAGAAATAGAAGCAAAACTCACCAAGTTCGGAGGAAATCGCTGGAGGAAGTCGAAGGGGGTCTCCTATCGCGCTCTGCTAAGCTGAGGAGCTGAGAATGGAGAGGAAATGAAATAAACAGTGGCGGCTACTTCATTAATAGTTTCCTTAAATACGTTATCCACCTTTGAGTTTCTAATTACCCTTATGCCCTTGCCTAGTCATCCACTAACCCTACATTTAATATTGCCATATAAATTGTGCCATTAGTTTAAAAGAAATAGAGAAAAGGTTTGATAGAACCGGGTATTACACCCATATATGGTGATATTTGGGCATTCGATCACCTTGAAGGTAATGAATAAATAGAAGTGCATTCGATGTTGAAAACTCTAGACAATGAGTTTCAAACACCGGTCGACTCGGAGGATGATGAAATGAAAAGCATATCAGTAAGAGAAGAAATTTCGATGAGATTTTATTTGAGAATAAAATATAATTCTTTAAAGACAATTAGAGAAGAAATAATAGAATATGCTTTGAATAATAGTTATGAGATCAAATTCATTAAAAGTGAATCTCGGCGACTGATGGCAGTGTGTGAGGACGGATGTGATTGAAGTCTGCATGGTTCGAAGATGCAAAATGAGCTTACATTTCAAATAAAAAGTTTCAACGATTGTCACAACTGTTCAAGAAAAATTGATAATCGACACGCTACTACAAAATGGGTGGCAAATCATTATTTAGATAGGTTCAAAAGTAAACCTACGTGGGAATATCCGTTCATTATCAAGACAGTGTGGAAGGATTTGAATGTCAACATTACACCAAGTCTTGCCAGAAGAGCAAGAAGCAAAGCTCAAAAAATTAATGAAGGGCGACGAACAATACAAGCAGAAGAAATTCGTAGATCAAATTCGGGTAGCACATTGGGTCAGCAGACTTGCTTGGTGGGCTCTGCCGATAATGAGTCATGTGTATTCAAAAGAATATATATGTGTATTGCTACTTGCAAGAAAGGTTTACTGTAATGGTCCCTGGGGCACTCACTCTAGAGCATGTCACCCCCTGGTTTTAACATCGACCACGTGACACTCACACTAGAGCACGTCCTCATGTGGCCAGATGGCACCGTTCCTCACGACATTCTCCCTCCTAAAAATGGAGTTTTTGCCTTCCCCAACACTCGAATCCAGGACCTCCAGGCTATAATCCATAGGCTACAAGTGCTGATACAACTTGAGCTATGGGAGAAGGTCGTGAGGAACAGGGCCACTTGGCCACGGGGGATGACGTGCTCAGGGAGAGCGTCCCGGCGACTGTTAGTGATTTTCTATACCTTAACGCAAGTGCACGTGTCGCTAACGAAGTAATAAAGTAAGTAAAAGTCGATTACACGAGGATATTTTTAATCAAATCAATCTTGCTATAAATTTCTATAAAATAAAGATAAAAATATTGAAATTAAATGAATAATAAGAAATGATGAACTCAAATTACTCAAAATTAAATAAGACTAAAAATGAAAATGATTTAAAAAGATAATTATGGGAAAAGTCTTGGTTATGGTTGATTTCCTCTTTACATACAATTATTACTGATGCTACAGCAATGCTACAGTATTAATCACAGCACAGCAAGAATTCATAATATTTCTAGGGTTCTATCGAATTGCCTAGGTAAATTCATTTCAGAATTTTCTTTTTGACTTTGAAAAGATAAAAACTTAATCCGAATTTTCGTGTAAACCTATTCTTAACGCCAAATAAATTAATGTTAGCTACTTTGCAATAATTTTAATTTATTCAATTACTCATGCATCTTCAATTCTTATTTACCTATCGATACAATAGAAATATGTGAAAACAACTTTGTCTGTCGACACAATTCGTATTATGCAATAAAAATCATGAGTAATCATGCAATGAAAAATGCGTAACATTCATAGATCAAAATGAAAATATGTAAAGAGTAATAATATTCATAATGGTAAAACTAGAAATAATAATATTCATAAAAACATAAACAGTAAAGAGAAGAAGAAGAAAGCCAAAGAAAAATGTCGTTGGTTCCCTTGCTGCAGATTCAGAGCTCTCCTCCTCGCTGCCCTTCACTGTAGCAGCCAAAATATATATTCGTCCTTTTTTTCTCTCTCCAGTCTATTCTTTTCTTTTCTCCTTATAATCCTCTGATTCCCTTGATCAACGGCTTATCATTATGATAGAATCTTCTTGATTTGTTCTTTATTGTCATCCGTTCTTCTAAGTCGTCCACTCTTATCTGTCATCCGCTGCCTTGATTTGTTCTTTATTGTCATCCGTTCTTCTAAGTCATCCACTCTTATCTGTCATCCGTTGCTTTGTCTACCGTTTCTTCGTTTTGTCTACCGCTTTCTCTGTCATCCGTTCTCTGTCATCCACTTTTTATGTCATCCGATTCTTTATACCGTTCTTTGTCATCCGATTGTTTGTGTGAAAGCTTTGTCATCCGATTGCTGCTTTATCATTCGATTGTCATTTGTCATCCATTTTTATTTTCGACCAAGTGTCCCCGTTCTAGAGCACTATTCTTTTCTTTTAAACCTCTCCGTGATTTTTGCCTCCTCTCTCTCTCTCTTTTCATAATCTTCTCAAAATATTCCAGCCACAGTTCCTTGATTTGATTCATTTATTTTTGGTAACCACCATCTCCTTGATTTGCTATCTCTCTCTTGATAATCTTCAACCTTTAAATTTGATTTTTTTTTTCCGCTATTAACTTTACATTCAAATAAGAAAATATAAAATTCGAATTAATGAGAAAGATCTGCTTTTAATAGATAATATGCATGAAATATATTAAATTAAATTAAGACATTGATTCTGCAGCATTATGTAGCAATTGTAATAAATTCTACCAATTTCTTCTTGAATTCACTTAAATCATACAAGTTAAATTACCTAAAAATAGTATAAAATAACTCTAAATTTAGAGTTATCAAATACCCTCAAACTTAAACCGTTACTCGTCCTCGAGTGATGCAAAACAAATTCAAAGATAAATAACTTTCCAAGGTAACATTAACCAATATCATGTAATTTCCAAAATATCTCGAAACTCGTAAATTATTGAAAAATTTCACTATCTCAATTAAAATCATTTAAATTAGATTTATTTCTCAATGAACTAATTTTCAAAGTGCGTGTGTGCGCAAACTACTCTTAAATTGCTAAGTTTAACCATCAAAACTAAACGTCACAATGAATATAATAGAATACCAATTCTTCAATGTTTTTCATAAATTAATTAGCTTTCAAAGGTTCTTCTTTTTGATAATATAAAACACAACCAAGCATGGGGAATATAAAATTTTTGTATTGACTTTCTCTATAAGTCATACTACCTTTTTACGCGATTGACAACATTTGTAACACCCGGGATTTTTTTTAAATTGGAGAGAAAATAAAAGGAATAATAAAATAGGTTGTTTTAATTAAATTAAAAGAAAAGTGAATAGGTTCGGGTATTTCCTGTGAAATTAAGCCATAGGTTATAATTTAAGAACAAGATTTAATGAAATTCGAAATGGTCGAAAACACGGGAGGTCAAAACGGTAAATGAGGATTTAACTAATGGTTAGTATTATTATTATTATTATTATTATAAAAAAAAATAAAACACAAAACAACAGAATGGTCGAAGCCATTCTGTTGCTCGATTTCCCGAGCGCGAGGACAGGGAAGGGGAGAGGGCGAGGCGCGAGCGACGAAGGCAACGGCCGTTCACCGCCGTGGTTCCTACCAGACAACGTCGACGGCGTCTAGGGCTGCCATTTTCACCGTCGCCGCGCACAAATCGATCGGTATGCATAAGTTTTTCCTCTGTTTTTGCTCTGTTCGTGGATGAGGCTGAGGAGCGAGTTTGTGCTCCGATCACCGGCCAATTTTGGGAGCTCTCAGCATGGGTTTGCCGACCCTTGGATCAGCAATGGTCGCCGAGTTGTGGGAAGCTTAATTTGAGCGAAAAACAGTGAAACTCGATTTGGGCATTACGGGTTTTGCTTGTAATCTCGGGATTTTTTGGTTAGTTTATGTTAATTAGAGGTTAGGGTAGTTGATTGGTGAGGAATTTGGTGAGAATTGATGAACAATCAAAATAGGGAAAATTCCGGGTTAAGGGCAGATTCGGGTTTTCTGAGTTTTGACCTAGCTACGGTCGTTTGTTTTAAAATTCATTTTGGCAGGTTAAAATAGGTTATTAGAGGAGTACGTGGCCGCTGGAATCGTTCGATTTCGATAACCGACGCAAAAGTTATGCACGTTTGAAGTTTGGGTCGATTTTTACCGAACCCAAATTAGTGGCCCGCTTAGTTAGGTTTTATTTGAATTAAGCTAGAGATAGTAGTTTGAGCGTAAATTTGGTGGATGTAGGCTTGATTTTAATGAAGTTTGAATATTTGTCGTAGGTCGAGCCGTAGGTGGACAGGTAACCGGGTATCCTCAGCGAGCTAGGACACCAGGTAAGTAGTGGTTGCGTGTTTGTTGCCTTCGGGCATACACCATAGAACGGTAGGGATTGTTTGTTTGATTGCTATGTTTTAAATTCGTGTCATGCATCGTGTGTCATGCATCATTGTTTTCTAAACTACGAAACCACGTGTTTTACATGTTTGAGGGGTGAGGATGAAATAAAAGATAAGAATTGATTGCAACGTGGTCTCGGAGTAGAATAGCTTCGTCGGGCTAGTGGCTCGTTGAGCACCCCGCGAGGGATTCTATTCGAGATGCTATGCTAATGTACGTAATGTGTCGTGAGTATGAATGCCTCGACCTGTTCGTGCTTGAAGGCACAATGAGGATTCTACGATCGATTGGGGGAGATTTTGTTGGCTGTCCTGGACTGTGTTGGGACGTGTGCCTCTGGTCTAGCTCCGTGGATCAAGGTGTGGCCGTCCTGGACTGTGTGGGGGCGTGTGCCTACTTGATTCACCTGAAAGTGAAAGATAAATGCAACCGAAATGAAAAGAAACAACAGAGTGTATAGAAACTGCATGTTAGGGTTGAGTCGAGCATTTAGTGTGTTGTTGTGCATTATTTCCCTACTTGCTAAGCATTAGGCTTATGTTTTTTGTTCTATGGTGTAGGTGGCGAGTTTTATCCTGGTGAGGTAAAGAGGACAGCTGAGGACTAGGCCGCAGTCGGAGGAGTTCGGGGCATGCCGATGCAGGCAGTTGTCGGGGCGCCTCGACCATAGTCTTCGGAGGATGTGGGGTTTTATATTTTGATTGTCTATTTTAGATGTCTGTTTGTAGAAATGATGGGAATGCTTAACTATGTGTATTTGTTGTTATAATCATAGTTCAGGTTGATGTGTTACCCTGTATTGTGGGTTTCTTCATTTTGGTTGATTGTTGGAGATTTCGTAGGTTGGTTAGATGGTTAGGAATATTCTGGATTGGATTTTATGCAGGTATTTAGCATTTTGGAGGCGCCATTTTCAGGCGTTACTTTGCGAAAATTTTCGGGAAGAACGCCGGGGTGCTGAAAGGTTAGGGTTCAGGGAATTTGTGAGTCTAGGCAGTTAGGTATGACGTAAGAGAGTTTTAAGAGACTTAGCTTTAAGAGAGCTTGGGGAGATTAGCTTTAAATTTCGCAGTGTCAGTTTTATTTTATGTTTTGGGGTTTATAATAATTATTTTAAATTATGTTTTAGCGTGAGATTGGTTAGCAAAGTAGCGCTCCGAGCCAGGGTGGGTTCGGGGGCGTTACAACATTGGTCATGAAGGCCTCCGGTTACTCAGTAGTTGTAACACCTGGTTCTTTAGAACAAAGTCTAATTTCTTCCTAAATTAATGACACTTTATAAGGTGATAATAAATGTAGGGTTAATGGATGACTAGGCATGGGCATAAGAGTAATTGGAAATTTTAAAGTGGATAACGTATTTAAGGAATAGGTTTTTGGATTTAATGCATTGTAGCCGCCCCTGTTTTCCAATTCTTTTCGACTCTCAGCTCCTCAGCTCAGCAGAGTGCTCTAGGAGGCCCTCCCTTCTATTTCTCTAGCGATTCCTCCGACTTAGGTGAGTCCCCTCATTTTTTCTTATGACTTAACGATTAGATAGCAGAGGGAGTACAATGTATGTGTTTTGGGAGTGTTGTGAATGAGTGTAGTTTTGGACTTAGTGCAGAATCGGGAATGCACGAAGATCTGAGCTTCCAAAACTAATTTCCTTAGACTCCTGGATAGTTTAGAATGAAGTTCAACTAATACACTGTCTACGGTTTTAGGTTTGAGCAAGACCCGAAGTGGTTAGCAACCAAACAATTCCCAGGGATCCAGGTAAGTAAAGTACGCATGTGCCTTCGGGCCTACATCACAAAACAGTAGGGTTATGTATTGTGTGAATGATTTTGTATGTCATGCATCATGTTTTTGAAAGATTGCGAAAATGAATTTTCATGTAAGGATGGTAAGGCATGAACTGAATGTGACAGACAAACTATTAAGGGAACTAATCCACCCCTTAACTTACGAAGAGATTTATAACATTGGGAGGATTGATCCCACTCCCAAGGGAACAGAGGGATCAGATCAGCTATTAAGGGAATTCATTCGCCCCTTAATCGAGTAGAGGATGTATAACATTGGGAAAATTGATCCACTTTCCAAGGGAACCGAGGGATCAGATCAGCTTATGAATGAATGTGAATGCAACTAAGATGAGAAAGTAGAAATTGCATGTTTAGGAATTTATGTTTCAGCATTTCATTTCATTACTGTTTTACTTACTTAGCATTAGGCTAATAGATGAGTTTTGTGATGTAGGTGTTGAGGATACTGCAGGTGATTTTCCTGAATGCACAGATGATTAGCCATGGTTGGAGGAGTACATCCATGTTTCGACCTGGTAAACTGATGAGGCAGATTAACTGATGTCAGTAGTTGGAATGGTTTAGTTGACAGTGTTTCAATCTGCGTATGTTAGGTTTTCATGACAATAATGGTTTTTAATATTTTGAATACGTTTTGAGATTTTCCGATAATAGTATTCGGTGGAGTTTTAAATGTTGGTTCTTACTGGATTTGAGTAATGCAATAATTTGAATTGTTTCTAAATGGTTTCAGTAAAGTGAGTAAATTCCTTTCTGTAGTTAGAGTTGTGTTGTATAGCAAGAAGTTGTTGGTATGTCGCTCTACTTTCTATCGGTAGATAATGTCTATCGGTAGTGTTGAGTTATAGTTATATTGTCTATCGGAAGATGTGAGTAGAAAATTTGTCGTTTGGTCATCGGTACATGAAGTTTATTCAACCAGATGATGTAGGTTTAATTCTATCGGAAGATGTAGATTTTGCACTATCGGTATGAGTGGGTATTATGCCTTGTCGTTTAGTGATCGGTGTATGCAGTTTATTCTATCGGCAGAAGGGAATGATGGATTTTTGTCGTTTTTCCATCGGTAGATGCGAGTCGCAAAACTTGTCGTTTTGCGATCGGATTGATGTTGGATAATTGATTTATCCAGCTGACGTCATCGGTAGATGCAGTCCACCGAGAGATGTCCTTTGTTTCCAACTCTTCTAGTTGGCGTCATCGGTAGAAGCCTTTTATTTTTGGTTTCTGCTTCTTCCGTTGACTTTATTCATCGGCAGATGCGTTTGACTTCTGCGACTCCTCAAGTATTCCACGGTTTAAACTTTATTTCCTATTTGCCGATTGTTTCTTAACATTTCAAACAATGTTTCATAGTTTTGTTTAACTCTATTGTTGATCAAATGATTTCCGCTGCAAGTTTTTAACGTTTTGAAGTTTTAGAAAAATGTCAAATTCAGACTTTCGAGTGAAATTTTAAATTTAGTCCAAAGTCTCTTAGTTATGTTCGAGCTATGTGTAACGAATCGGGTTTAGATAATTTGGGGCGTTACAGTAGTGTCACTTAAATATACATATTCATATAAAATAATAGAGGAGTATAGTCAATAATTATGCAACGGAGTTCCTCTCAAAGTTCCTCTAATTTATTTCTACCCATCGAGTATCCAAACGACTCACTTGAAATTGAAAGTAGATTAGGAAATTGCAAAAAAAAAAATTTAATAAGAAGCCTTTTATTTCTAATTTCCTTCGTCAAACATTAAATTGTTGTCATCTACCTATAATTGTAAAGTCTAGTCATGATGATGTTCCTAAGCAATTAACAGGAGTTTGCATGTTAGGGGAAATAAGCTCACAGGAATAAATCTTCATTAATTTCTAATATGTGATAATGATATTATTCAATAACTTACTTCATTATGAGATATTTGAAAATTGTATTGTTCTGATCCAAAAACTAACAGCCAAAAACAAAATTAAACAACCAAATTAAACAGTAAAAAACAGTCAACAATTTCTAAGCACTACCCCTTCTAGTTTCTTACTCCCAAACTTAAAGATTGGCAGTGTCCCCACTGCCAAATAAAATATACTGCGAACAAAAAGAGGGGAAAGAACTTCCCTAAGTAATTATGCTCCTGTGTCTGATTCGGAGTCCGAGTTCTGGAGCAACAGTGTGGGGAAACGAGGGAAGATTGGTCGGGGCTCCTTAGCAGACCTTGTCAAACTTTCTGCCAATGCTTTATCTCTGAGGTGACTGTAGCGCCAGAAGGTTTTACTCTTGCGCTTTAGACTCTTCAGGGATTCTGACATCTGATGTTGTTGAATCTCCTGAATATGAAGTTTCTGCTTCACTGACTCATTGTCATGTTTGTGCCATTCTAATTTGGTGTACAAAAGCTCTAGACTATCAAGTATTTTCTGCTGGAAATTGTTGCAGTTGGGTGATGCTGCTTCTGTACTTGCAGCATTTGGATGGTGGCGTGGTTCTTCTTCCTCATCAGTGCCCTCTTCCTCTGGTTTATTGAGAGCAATTCTTTTCACTTCTAAGGGGGTAATGCCTGGTGCAGGAGCAAGCTTTTCTTCCTATTCATCGTATGCTACTCCCGCAAGTTCACACAGTCCTGATATCAAAGAAGGAAACAAAAATTGCCCCCTTGGCTTCAACGCATTAGTACAGATATTTCTATATATAATTGTACCAATATTATTGCCCAGTTAAAATACAGTAAAGCAAAACTGCTCGTTCCCTGGTCACATTTTGGCCACGGGAGGAAGGGAATAATATGCTCTTAAGGAAGTGGTACCAAATCTTGGCTGCCGGTAATAATTGAATTTGAGGGAGGGAGAATGACCGTCTTAGAGACAACCCATTCCGTCTCTGGTTCTGCAATTGCTTTCAGCACAACCCACAAAAATGGTGGAGAAAAATTGCCGGCATGGGCGTAAAATTCATCGTCTACATCTTCCAGATTATAAAAAGAGTTGATAACCGTGGGCGAGATTTGTACCTGGTGGTTTTGGACTCTTACCCGTGAAGGCAACTCTCCCTCAAAATTGGCATAAAATTCACGGACTAAATTCATGATGACTACTTCTGGCCGCGAACAGAATCTTGCCAAATTTCGTTCTTGGATGATGGAGGTCACGTACGTCGGATATTTTGCAAAAACGCCCTTTGTGGCTACAAAGCCTTTTTCTGCTGCAAAGCTTTTCTGCCGCATTCCTTGCTCGTGGCGCAGCTGAGTGGCTTCAGATATGAATCGTGGTTGAGTGGATTGCTCGGTAGCCTTCTTTCCAGACCTTTTTAACCTCATGCTGATACGTTGTATTCTGAAAAGGGAGAGGAAATGTCGAGAGAGATATATCGGGTTTTGAAGGATTGCTGCAGTGGCGTTAGAGCTTCGGGAGAGAAAAGTAGCAATCTGAAAATAAAAGAGAAGGAAAAAGTTTTTATTAAGGCGGATAATTTGACCGAAGTGATTCATTAATCGGTCGGTGTCTTCGACCGAATTTCTCACTAATACCATCGACCGAATGATTCACTAATCGGTCGATGTCTTCGACCGAATTACACACTAATGCCTTCAACCGAATATAAACATTATTTTTAGCAAAAACTTAAAAAAAAAATAGAAAAACAAAAAATAAAAGAATATCAGAAATTAGATTGCCTCCCAATAAGCTCTTGATTTTTAAGTCTTCAGCCTGACTTTCCCATATGTCATTTTTCTTTGCTGTCCTCGAGAGTAATTGAGGCAATTTTTGTCAATTTTTCTCCATGATAAAGCTTTACTCTCTGTCCATTCACCTTGAAATTTCTGCCACTCTTTTCATCAAGTAATTCCAGTGTACCGTATGGGAATACTTTAGTTTACCTGGAAACAGTTTCATTCTTGAGTTGAAGAGTAACACCTTCTGTCCCTTCTCAAAGACTTTTTGCTGAATTTTTTATCATGCCATTTTTTTACCTTTTCTTTATAAATCTTCGAATTCTCGTAAGCTGTCATTCTCAATTCTTCTAACTCTTGCAACTATAAGAACCGATTCCTTCCTGCTTACTGTAAATTCAAGTTTAACGGTTTCAATGCCCAGAAGGCCTTGTATTCTAACTCTACAGGTAGATGACAAGCTTTTCCATAAATCATGTTGAATGGAGTAGTGCCCAGAGGAGTCTTAAATGCTGTTATGTACGCTCATAATGCATCGTCTAATTTCAGTGACCAGTCTTTCCTGTTCGGATTCACCACCTTCTCTAGAATCTGTTTCACTTCCCTGTTAGATACTTCTACTTGGTCATTGCTCTGAGGGTGGTATGTTGTAGTCACCTTATGTCTAACTCCATATTTACATAATAACCCAGTGAATGCTCTGTTGTAAAAATGAGATCCCTCATCACTGATAATTGCTCGGGGAGTTCCAAACCTTGTGAAGATTTTTTCTGCAAAAATTTCAGAACACTCTTCCCTTCATTGTTTGGCAGTGCTGTAGCTTCTACCAATTTAGAAACATAATCAACAGCCAAAAGTATGTATTGGTTTCCATGAGATGCTGGAAAAGGTCTCACGAAGTCTATTCCCCAGACGTCAAAGACTTCGATCTCCAAGATGTTGGTCAGTGGCAGCTCATGTTTTCTTGATATGTTCCTTCTTATTTGACATCTGTCACAGTTTTGAACAAAATTATTAGCATCTTTAAAAAGGTAGGCCAGTACAAACTTGATTGCAAAATTTTTGCTACTGTACGTGTTCCTCCATAATGGCCTCCGTATGATGCTGCATGGCATTGCTGCAGCACTTGCTCCATTTCCTTCTCTAGTATACATCTTTTCAGCAACTGATCTGCGCAATGTTTGAAGATGAATGGTTCATCCCATAAGTATTGCTTCACTTCTTTTAAGAACTTTCTTCTCTACTGATAATCCATGTTTGGAGGGATAATATCACTCACAATATAATTTACAAAGTCTGCGTACCAAGGTGCTAATACTTCCAGTTTTAACATCTGTTCATCTAGGAATGTTTCCTTGATACTCTCTCCTAGTGGCTGTTCACTCATGTTTTCTAGTCGAGATAGGTAATCTGCAACTTGGTTTTCGCATCCCTTTCTGTCATGAATTTCCAGATCAAACTCTTGAAGCAGTAACACCTATCAGATTAATCTTAGTTTAGCATCCTTCTTTGCAACCAAGTACTTTATTGCTGCATGATCAGTATACACAATAACCTTGGTCCCTATCAAATATGCTCTAAACTTATCGAATGCAAACACCACTGCTAATAGTTCTTTTTCTGTAGTTGTGTAGTTCTTTTGAGCTTCATTTAGAGTTTTGCTGGCATAATAGATGGAGTGGAATACTTTATCTTTCTTCTGTCCCAGCACTACCCCCACAGCATAGTTGCTTGCATCACACATCAAAACAAATGGTAAGGCCCAATCAGGTGCTGCTATATTGGTGCGGTGATCAGCTTCTGTTTCAACATTAAGTGTTCTGCTCCAATAACATGCATAGGGGTTTAGAAATTTTTGAGAAGTCTTTAATAAAGCGACAATAGAATCCCGCATGTCCCAAAAAGCTTCTGATCCTCTTAACTGTTTCGGTGGTGGCAGTTTTTCAATGATCTCCACTTTAGCTTTATCTACTTCCAATCCTTTCTCTAAAACTCGATGTCTGAGCACTATTCATTATGGAACCATGAAGTGGCATTTTTCCCAGTTGAGCACAAGGTTTGTCTCCATGCATCTTCTCAGAATCTTCTCCAATTTTTTTAAACATAGGTCGAAGGATTCTCCCACAATGGAAAAATCATAAATATTTTCAAGCACTCTTCAACCATATCCGAAAAGATGGCCATCATGTAGCGCTGGAACGTTCCTGGGGCATTACATAACCCGAAATGCATCCTCCTAAAAGCAAATGCTCCATGTGGGCATGTGAAGGTAGTTTTATCCTGGTCCTCGCGAGCAATAGTGATCTGATTATACCCAGAATAACCGTCCAGAAAGCTGTAAAATCTCTTACCCGCTAGCCTGTCCAGCATTTGATCGATAAAGGGTAGAGGAAAATGATCTTTACGTGTGGCTTTATTTAGTTTTTTGTAGTCCATTCAGATCCTCCATCCTGTTACAGTCCTCGTAGGAATTAGTTCATTTTTTTCATTAGCCACCACAGTTGTTCCTCTTTTCTTTGGAACACATTGGACCGAGCTAATCCAAGAGCTGTCTGAAATAGGGTAGATGATACCAGCGTCCAACCACTTCAGAATCTCCTTCTTCACCACTTCCTTCATTACTGGGTTTAGCCTTCTCTGTTGCTCTATTGATGCACTATATCCTTCTTCTAATAATATTTTGTGCATGCAAATACTCGGACTAATCCCTTTATATCCTTTATTGTCCATGCCAAAGCCTGTTTATGGTTTTTCAAAACATGTAATAGTTTTTGCTTCTGCGTGGTTGATAAAGCTGCTGAAATCACAACAGGAAGTGTTTCTTTAAACCTCAATAATGCATATTTGAGGTGGGGTGGTAGCTGTTTAAGCTTTAATGTGAGTGCCTCTTCACTTGATGGTTGAAAAATTGTTGTGCTGTCTTCAGTTCTGATCAGTGCCTCAAACTGTTTTCTGCAGTTTCGATAGAGTTGTTTTGTTTCTTCTTTCTTTATCTTCTCTGATATGCTGAAACAATCTTCCTCATCATAAGGGCACTTCATGGCCTTCAAAACATTGAAGGTGATCTGTTGGTCATTTACCCTTCATAGTGAATTTACCTTTTTGCACGTCAATCAGGGTTCTTCCAGTTGCCAAAAGTGATCTTCCCGGGATGATAGGCACATCACAATCAGCTTCATAGTCTAGTATAATAAAGTCTGCTGAAAAAATGAACTTATCTACCTTCACAAGGACATCTTCTATCTTTTCTTGTGGATGAGTCAGCGAACGATCAGCAAGTTGCAGAGTCACAGTTGTAGGCCTAACTTCTCCAATTCCCAGCTTCTTAAAAATGGACATGGGCATCAGGTTAATACTTGCTCCTAAATCACATAGAGCTTTTTCAAAATAGCTGTTGCCAATCGTACATGGGATGGTGAAACTGTCAGGATCTTTTAGTTTTGGTGGAATCTTATTTTGCAATATGTAGCTTGTTTCTTCTGTCATAACCACCAGTTCATATTCTCTCAGCTTTCTCTTTTTGGATAAAACATCCTTCATGAATTTGGCATAGTTGGGCATTTGTTCAAGTGCTTCCACCAAGGGCACATTGATGTGTAGCTGCTTGAGAACATCTAGAAATCTTTTAAACTGTTTGTCCTGGTTGTATTTTTGTAATCTCTGAGGAAATGGTGGTAGCGGCTTCTAGATTCTTAACTCCTCTTGCTGTTGCTGGGGTGATGCTACAACTTCAGTTGCTGGATTATTTTTTTCTCTTTCATCTGCTTCTTTTTGTTCAGCCACCTCATTTTGATTCCTGGAACTCTCTGCTTTCTGTTGTTTCTCTGGGGTTTCTAGCTCCCTTCCATTCCTCAAAACTATTGCCTTGCAATGTTCTTTTCCAGGTCTTTGTGGTACTTCTGTAACACTAGGTAATTGTCTCATATTTCTCGTGCTTAAAGACTGAGCAAGCTACCCCATTTGTGTTTCCATATTTTTCATAGATGCAACCAAGTTTTGTAAGATCACGTCTGTCTTAGCAGCATATTCTCTGGCAAAGCTCTCTGGTTGCTCTTGATGCATTGAGGTTTGGGTTGGCTGTGAGAAACCTTGCTTATAATTTTCTGCAGATCTGTTTTGTGCAGTGGCATTCTGCTACTGTGAGTTCCATTGAAAATTTGGATGCTGCTTCCAGCTAGGATTGTAGGTCTGTGAGTAAGGGTTATTGTTTCTATTATATCCCACGTAATTTGCAGATTCTGGGTTGGTGGGACAAGAGTTTGTCATCGTGATTCTCCCCACAGAAAAATGCAGGAAACTTCTCTGATTGTCGGCTTAGAAGGTTTGTTCATCGTCTTGATCGCATTTTCCAGCATAGAAATCTTTGCATTTAATGCAGCAACTTCATCTAGATCATAAACTCTAGTTGTGCACCTTGTCGATTGAGTTCTGTCTGAAGGCCACTGATAGCTGTTTACTGTCATTCTCTCCAGCAAGTCATAAGCTTCATTGAAGGATTTAGATAGAAGCGTACCGTTTGTTGCAGCATCAATAATTGATCTTGTTTGGCCATTTAATCCATTATCAAATGTTTCCAACTGAATCCAGTGTGGTATCCCGTGGTTGGGGCATTGCCTCAATAATTCTTTAAATCTGTCCCAAGTTTCGTACAGTGACTCGCCATCCTTTTGAAGAAAGCTGGTGATCTTATTTCTCATTCTCGCATTCCTTACTGGTGGATGATACTTCATAATGAACTTCTTGGCGAGATCTCCCCATGTGGTAATGGTGTCTGAAGGAATGTTGTTCAACCAATCACTGACTCGGTCTCTCAAAGAATATGGGAAGAGTTTTAGCTTCAATGCTTCTGCAGATACTCCAGAGAAGTTGAATGAGTCACTAACTTCTCCAAAAACTTTAAGGTGACGGTGAGGGTTGTCTGTAACTGCTCCACTGAATTGTCCGACTGTTTGAAGCATTTAAAACATTACAGGTTTAAGCTCAAATCTGATTGGACGAAGGTCTGGTCTCACGATACCAGGGTTTAATTCATCAAGCATCGGGATGGCAAAGTCTTGAATAAGTTTGTCTCTGTCATCGATAATGTGTTCAACATTGTGTCTTTCTCCATCGAAATTAGCCATGTTTTCTCCTTCAAGAAAAGGTTATTGTTGCTGTCTTCTTCTTGCTCGGAATGTTATTTCTATTTCTGGATCTATTGACACAAGATCTTGTTCGTTTTCTTCGTCAGGCATTAAGCAAGTAAACCTGAAAAAAAAATGAACAAAACAAATAAAGAAAATTTACAACAAAATAAAATAATTAAGAAATATCTCCGGCAACGGCGCCAAAAACTTGTTAATGATTTTCTACACCCTAACACAAGTGCACGTGTCGCTAACGAAGTAATAAAGTAAGTAAAAGTCGATCCCACGAAGATATTTTTAATCAAATCATCTTGCTATAAATTTCTATAAAATAAAGATGAAAATATTGAAATTAAATGAATAATAAGGAATGATGAACTAAAATTACTCAAAATTAAATAAGACTAAAAATAGAAATGATTTAAAAAGATAATTATGGGAAAAGCCTTGGTTAGGGTTGATTTCCTCTTTACATGCAATTATTACTGATGCTACACCATTAATCACAGCACAGCAAGAATTCATAATATTTCTAGGGTTTCATTGAATTGCCTAGGTAAATTCATTTTAGAATTTTCTTTTCGACCTTGAAAAGATAAAAACTTAATCCGAATTTTCGTGTAAATTTATTTTTAACGCCAAATAAATTAATGTTAGCTACTTTGCAATAATTTTAATTTATTCAATTACTCATGCATCTTCAATTTCTATTTACCTATCGATACAATAGAAATATGTGAAAACAAATTTGCCTGTCGACACAATTCGTATTATGCAATAAAAATCATGAGTAATCGTGCAATGAAAAATGCGTAATATTCATAGATCAAAATGAAAACATGTAAAGAGTACTCTCTTGCCTAACCAAGATTAAAAAGTTTAGCCTAAAATCATAATGGTAAAACTAGAAATAATAATATTCATAAAAACATAAACAGTCAAGAGATGAAGAAGAAAGCCAAAGAAAAAATGTCGTCAGATCCCTTGCTGCAGATCCAGAGCTCTCCTCCTCGCTGCCCTTCACTGTAACAACCAAAATATATATTCGTCCTTCTTTTCTCTCTCCAGTCTGTTCTTTTCTTTTCTCCTTCTAATCCTCTGATTTCCTTGATCAACGACTTATCATTATGATAGAATCTTCTTGATTTGTTCTTTATTGTCATCCAATCTTCTAAGTCGTCCACTCTTATCTGTCATTCGCTGCTTTGTCTACTGTTTCTTCGTTTTGTCTACCTCTTTCTCTGTCATCCGTTCTCTGTCATCCACTTTTTATGTCATCCAATTCTTTATACCGTTCTCTATCATCCGATTGTTTGTGTGAAAGCTTTGTCATCCAATTGTTGCTCTGTCATCCGATTGTCATTTGTCATCCATTTTCATTTTCGACCAAGTGTCCCTGTTCCAGAGCACTATTCTTTTCTTTTAAACCTCTATGTGATTTTTGTCTCCTCTCTCTCTTTTCATAATCTTCTCAAAATATTCCAGCTACGGTTCATTGATTTGATTTCTTTATTTTTGGTAACCATCATCTCTTTGATTTGCTATCTCTCTCTTGATAATCTTCAGCCTTTAAATTTGATTTTTTTTTCCGCTATTAACTTTGGATTCACATAAGAAAATATAAAATTCGAATTAATGAAAAAGATCTGCTTTTAATAGATAATATGCATGAAATATATTAAATTAAATCAAAACATTGATTCTGCAGCATTATGTAGCAATTGTAATAAATTCTACCAATTTCTTCGTGAACTCACTCAAATCATACAAGTTAAATTACCTAAAAATAGTATAAAATAACTCTAAATTTAAAGTTATTAGCGACCGTTACATTTACTGCAGTGTGGTAGACCTATTATATGTTTGGATGATTGTCATATAAAGGACTCATGTCCCGGCCAATTACTGAGAGCCATCAACATTGATGGCAACGATAGAATATATCTCGTTGTTGTTGCCAATGTGGAATCAGAGTGTATGGACTCATGGACGTGATTTTTGAAATTATTAAAAGAAGACCTATATATTAAATCGGGATATGGATGAATATTTGTTTCGGATCGACAAAACGTATAATGCATTTTCTATTGTTCTTTTAATTATTGTAGCGTTGTGGTAGTTATATTGTTTTATGTTGACTCTGTTATTCTTTCAAATATCTGGGGTTGTTGCCCGCTATGCAACAAGAATTACCATGAGCCAAACACCACTACTGCCTCTGGCTTATGTATGCAAATTTCAAAAACCCAATTTCAGAGTAGAGTATACAAAGATGCAATGTGGAATGCACTCAAGGCAATCACAACTTTTCATTTCGAGAGAGAAATGCGGAACTTACATCAGATTAACCCAGATACCCACGCATATATTCGAGGCACATATTCTAGATATTGGGCTAGTCATGCATTTTCTTCTATTTCCAAGTGTGAACTGAGATTAAAAAATATATGTGAGTCATTTAATGTAGTTATATTATCTGTGAGGGACAAATCAATTCTGACCATTTTCGAGATGATCTGAAAGTGCTTAATGACTAGGATTGTGAAAAAATATGAGAAGTTTGTCTCATCAACAGACGTCTTTTGTCCCCAAATAAGAAAAAAACATGTAAAGTTAGATGTCGATGAACTGCCAAGTTCGACAATTACTAGGTAGAACTCAACGATATTATGTGATATATGTCGGCGTCAGAGGCATAATAGTTGCACTTGTCCTGACAGGGGATTCACTTCAGGCGCTACTTTCGCTTCTACTTTGCAAGACACATTTATGGGTTTCCACACATTTGACGGGACGCAAGTACATTTAACATATTTTACTCATAAACACATTTTCATTATGTGCAGGAATCATCTACACATGGCAGAGATAGAAATGTATGACTATTGGGGCTGTAATATATGTATTTATTATACTGTGTAATATGTGTATTTATTATAATGTGTAATTTAGTGAGATAAAATTGTAAAAATATGTATAGTTTCCTTTGTTTTATGACTCTCTCATAGCTAGCTTCAAACAATTCTTGCATATTCAAATAACAATTTTATAATCAACAGTCAGTTCCAGATAATTAAGTATCACTCAAGTACAGTCATAAAATAAAGTATAATCATACGCTATATAGCATAAACTAAATGACAAGTGTAAACTAAAGTACAATCATAATAATCATAGCATAAAGTAAAGTACAAATATAAAGTAAAGTACATAAAATGAAATACAAAACACAAACTAAACTATGGTGGGACATCATCTTCGTCTCGCTCCACCCAATCAATGATGAATTTCTTCAGCTCTCTGTGGGACTCAGCTGGCTCTCTCTGTGTCACGGTAAGCTCATCGACTCTGCTTACGAGAAAATCCAGTCTCTGCTCCATCTTGTCCCACTTACTAGTCGTCTGGGGGACAATGACCGAGCGGGACGTCCTTCATAGGAACATATGCAGAGGTGGAGTGACGTGCCTCGGGTTGCAATTAAAAGAAAAATTAGTAAAGTCCCAAGCTTTAAATCATCTTCCTACTTATTACGTGTTTTTCTTTTGTAGGTATAATTTATGGGAGGAATGCATAAGGAGCTCTTGGAGGATTCACCATTCGGCCCATGGAAATTTGTCTTCCCGGCCCATTAATTTGTAATTTTATTTTCGAACTTATTTGGCATATATTCGCCTTTATTGTATGGATTTATAATTGCATTTCATGCATTAGATTGAATGGTTACGGTTAGATGTATGTTGGTGGATTATGGGTTGAAGAAATTCAACCAATTATTCAAAGAAAAAAATGCCTTCACAAGATAAAGTCCAAAGGAAGCCATGGCCCAAAGAAGAGCCCACATTTAAAGGTATGATTTTGCAAGTACAAGAGTTAGTGGCAACATGGATTGATGATGTGGCAAGATTCCTTCCATTGATCCATTTAGGCATGACATTCATCTCCTCCTTAGGATGTGTGCTTGTTTGCCTTGATCTTGGCCATCCATCCTTTTTCATCCAAGGGCCACTATTCATTCATTCTTATGGAAACCCTAATCATCCACCCTAGGATTTTCTATTTAAGCATAGGATTGGTGTTTGTAAACAACTTTTTGTCATTTTATAAAATTTCTATTTCTCTCTCAAAGGTTGTCAGCCTTAGAAGTTTTTCCTTGGTTCTTTGAACCAAGTAGAGTGACCCTCCATTATTAACTTAGCTTGGGTTGCTAAGTTAATTCTTACTCTTTTCCCTCACCTTTTCCATTGGGATTAGGATCGAGGACGAAAATTCCAGCCTACGGTGGTCGTTTTCCTCCCAGAAAATGTTTATCCGAGAGCTTAACCCGTAAGATCGCTCTACGGATCCGCCAATGGTATTTCTTTTACTTTTATTGCCATCATTTTCACACACTCTCACCTTTAATTTCAGCCATCAATCTCACACACTCCACCTTTATTTTCTTGTCATTTATTTCTTGTTATTTTCATTCATCTCTTCACCCTTTCACACACTCTTTCTCTTCATCTTTTATTTTATTTTTCTTCACATTTCATGCCTTCATAATGCATCTCATTTTAGGCTATCTCACCTCCATATCACATTCATGCATTTTAATCATATTTCTTGCCTTTTCCTTTCATTAATTTCGGCCATAGCACAACCACACACCGAGCACACATCCTTGAATATTTTGTGGGTTTGAACACAACCCTTTTCTAAGAGATTTTGTGTCATGGAGGCTCATTGATCTCCCTTGAACACCCAAGTCCCGTCGACTTCAATTAGACCGATCTGAATCAAAGGAAGCCTATCAAATACATCGTCGGATCTCTGTGCTCTCATCTACTTTCCAGTCAGTAGTTGAATCCAAGCTCGCTCAATGATCTTCTGTATCAACGTGTCATACGACAGATTCTAGTTTCACGTCTGACCGTTCTCATGCATGTGACCTAAATTCACGAAGCCAGGGTAGAACATTTCCATCACATAGAGATCGATGTAGCTCACGAAATCTCTAAGTCCATCCCGAGGTAAAATGGTGTGGCTTATCAAATTGTGAATAACCTGAGCTCTGACGTTCAAATCCTTTGATTTTGGCATCACAAACTCAGCGATGTTGGAATTGTGATGAATTTCCCTAAGGAACTCTAGTCCCTCGGCTGATATGAAAAAATCACAATCTTGGGAAGCATAGTAGTATCTCTCTACATCATTCTCTTCTCTACCAAACCCGAACAATTCATTAATTAACTCTGGAGGCATATCAATCTTTGTACAAAGAATGTACGTCTTCAAACATCCTACTCTCCCAGTAGAGGTCAAGTTCGCATAAAACAGACGAACAATTCGGTCACAGCTATCGCCCCTAAATCCGTACACCCCATGTAGGGCGATTTTGTTGGAATATCTCTTTGATCTGCAACGACTCCCACCCTCTAAAATTGATTCTCTTCGAATGAATAACAGAGCGGTTTGACATATCTCGCTCAAACTGCTCTTAACACATCTGATTTTGAAATTCAATCGAAACATACCCAGTTGGCGATCGTCGCGCTTGGGTCGAATCACATTGTGATGACGGTGCCCGATTTGTCAGACTCCCTTGAGATAGTCCTCCTTGTGAAAACGATGAGAAATTTGACCGAACACGTTCGGTCAGGCCACCTTGTGACAAATCTCTTTATGACAGGGCAACTTTTCGTTTAATCACAAATTTGGGAGTCATTTGAGGAAAATTTGGGAATTTAGGTTGAATTTGGAATTTGGACGATTTAGAACTTGGATTTGTGTTATTTCTTGGATGATATTTGAAGAAAACGATTATTGGGCATGAAATCGTCAGATTTTGGGTTGGAATCGCAGTGGTGCCGATAGAAAATCGAGTTTTTCGACAGCGGGAAGTGAAAATGGGGGGTCGATTCCTTACATAGAGTTAGGGATCGGCCCCCTGATCCGGGGCAGTGACCCCGTTCTTAGCACTAATTTTGACAACGGGGGGTCACCGCCCCAGATCGGTCATCCGTTCTGAAAATGAGGTATGAGAATGATGATCGTCACCTCGGATCAGCCATCCGTTCTCAAAATGAGGTATGAGAATGAGGGGTCATCGCTCCAGATCGACCCTCTGTTCCCGATAACCTTGAAAATGGAGAGACAGGGAACGAGAGACCGATCCTGGGGCAATGTCCCCCGGTCTCAAATTACGTGCGATGCACGTTGAGCGAGAAACTCTCTACCCTCCATATCGACCCTCCGACCCAATATGTCCAGTGTCGCGCAAGCACTGGACAGGTCGGGGGCCGTTCAATTTAGATCGGCCAAAATTTAATTTGTTATATTTTAGATAGTTTAATGTTTTAGCTATTAAATTTTTTATTTTAAGGGTTATTTCAAATTATTGAAATTGATTTTAACCCTTATTCATTTAAAATAGTCCACCTTTGTGCAAGAGACCATATAAATGGAGATGCTGGAAACCCATTGTGTAGAACAAACTTTAATATTATCGGTAGAAGATGTATATTTTCTATTTCTGAAATAACGTACTAAATATTTCTTTTTTAATAAATGTTTAAATTTTAATTATTATTTATTAATCCATAAATATTCAAAAAAATATTTAATCATTTCGGGTCTGGCTACTCTAGCAGTTCTTATCCTTCGCCCGACCTCAATCGTCATGGCTCTGATTCCAACAGTTCAGCTGCTTTCCGCCTTCTTCCTCTCTTCCTTTCTCGACGTCTCCCTCCGCGTCATCTTCTTCTCCCCTATTTCTCCCCACCCACTTCACTTCCCTTCTGCTTCCTCCTCCTCTGCCTCCCACCTTCCTCCCAACAACAAGTTGCAGGTTTCTCCTTTGCTCTCTCATGTGGGTTTCGTCTTTATTTTTTTGGCTAAATATTTGTTTCCAGGGAGTAAGTAAACTTGGAGAAGGATTTCTCAGAGAACCAGAAGATACGTGTGTGGATAAAGACGGTACGTTGTACGCAGCTACTCGAGATGGGTGGATTAAGAGATTCCGCCATGGAAATGGGTCTTGGGAGAACTGGAAATACTTTGATTCTCGTACTATGCTTGGTCTCACTGCAACTAAGGCAGGCCAAATCATTGTTTGTGATGCGGAAAAGGTATAATCCGCCATTGATTTCTCCTCAGAAACCAGCGCAGAGATGGTGAACTTCTGAATTTTGCAGGGATTGCTCGAGTTTTCTGATGATGGTGTCTCAAACATTGCTTCCCATATCAATGGGTCCAAAATCAGGTAATTTATCAGAAGCTTAAACAACTTCTCTGGAAAAAGAAAAACATTCTGTAAAACCATTTTCAGAAACTCCTTGTTTTCAAAAACAGCTTTTTTTTTTTAATTTCATCGTTTCCTAGACCAGACATTATTCGAACGAATCCAAGATATTTTCTTGATGTCTCATCAATAAGTCCCTTAAATGGCACGACAACTAGGTGGACACCTAATTTTCCACGTGTTTAAACCATTACGTGAACATCTTCTTTGCACTGATGTGTTGTTACACAAAAAGTACAAATTTGAGAAAATCTATGCCCATCTTTTATTTGGATTTTATTTTGCAAAAAAACAAAAAACATGAATTTAAACTTTATGTCGAGTGACCAACAAGCCTGATAAGACAAAAAAAGAGAGTAAAAACTTTACTACTCTTCACTTTTATCCATTATCGAAATATCTAATTAGATATGTGGTGTCATACCACTAGTTGGGACACCAATAGTAGAATACAATAAGAATAATTATAACGTGCGTAAAGTAAATAGATAGAAAATTGGTAACGTAATTTGGTAATTGCTTACGTCTGCGGGGCCACGCCCAGATTTAAAAATATTTCACAAGGTTCGCAAAGTTACAAGACAACTGGACTAGTACAAATAAAGACTCACTCTTATCTTTGTTGCCGTCTCTTCCTAACTTCCTAAATGAAACTGTTTTTGCGAGCTCCCCTCGACTTGATATCGATCTCTCTCGACATCTAAATGCAACAAGATCCCCTTGTTGTTGATGTCTCTTCCCGGAATCTGTGAATGGCAAAATCCTCTTGCTCACGATCAGAATGACAAGCTCCCCTTGTCAATAAACAGAACTCCTCCCGAGACTGAGTTTCAATGAAGAATAAAGAGAAATGCACATATGACACCGCTTGTGACACCAACCGTTGTCTAAGGATGCAACCAACCACCACACTTGTAGACCAATGAAATCCAACAAAGGTAGAGTGTGAAAACAGTCACACAGAAACCGAACCAAACAACAACGCACGCACTCGCAGAAGCGTGAGGGAGGAAAGAACGACGGCCTGCGACACAAGTAATATATGGAAATAATCAATAATCCGCGCAACCTTATTCTGTGAAAGGAAGATGCTTAAGTATCGTCTGCAACAGATTTTTGTTCAAATATTTTATCCAAAACAGAATGCACAATATAAGAAAATCGAAACCACATAATCTGGAGTTGTGACACTTTTTGCGACACTTATGGAAAGTACTAGAATAAAACTGATTCGGATCCCGGAATAATTGTGGTCACGAATCTTGCAATATGTTTTACTACGTAGAAACCGTAATCTTCAAATAGGCCTTCCATAGATAATTTCAGAAAGTAACTTAATTTCCAAGCAATAACTTTCCTTGTTTTTTAAGCTTATCAAAAGAGAATATTCTGTTTATATTTGATATCATGATTTTCACAAAATTCGTCTTCCTTGTATAAGAAGATTATTGCAATCCTTATTTAATTTCCAAGATAATCAAAGCCAACACTGTAATTAATTTGCCAAAAAATTTATGTCAACACATATTTACATTAACAATATCCCCCTTTGACATTTTTTGGCAAAATCAAGAACTCTCCTTGAATGCTGGATGTAAGATCATTGAAGCTCCCCCTGAAGACTTACAAAAGTAGACCAATGCACAAAACATTATTCATGACACGGCTCAAAATATTCATATCCCAGCAATCAGTTTTAGAATTCTGAATATACAACAAACCTCTTAAATTACTCCCCCTTCTTGCCATAAAAAGACAAAAATATTAAAGAAGACAAAATATCCAGCGTAGCATATGAAATATCCAGCAACAAAATAAAGTTGTTTAAACACATTCCATAAAACATCATTCAATCAGTGACAAACCTGGATGTAGATGCTGGTAACTGCTCATTATGAGTATCAGGAGCTTCTGTTTCTGCTGCAATCGTGACATCAGGAATGACACTAGGTGGATCATTATCAGAAGACGTAAAAGGAACCTGAGTTTCAACATCAGTTAATTCTTCATTAGAATCATCAACTTCTTCATTTGAGTCAACAACTTCTTTGGTTGTGTCAACATCAGCAGCAGCTTGAGCTTTATTAACAGACCTTTGTTTCTCAAAAATATCATCAACAAAATCATCTTTAGATATTTTTCCTTCAGGATCATCAATCAGACCTATAACTTCTTTCCCTCTCTTTTCAATTATCATTTGCAGATCATTTAAGAACTTTAACTCATCTTTAAGCATTTTCATATTGCGAGAGAATAATGCAGCATTGACTGGAGTTGAAACATTGTTAGCAGCACCTTTCAAATCATTAATGTGACCACCTTCAAAAAGATTGGGGCGAATCCTTATCTCCTCTTTATCTGAATCAACTACTTCTTTACCCCTAATCACCGATCTTTGAGATGATAGC
The DNA here is from genome assembly GCA_022432975.1 of Begonia masoniana. Taxonomy (NCBI): domain Eukaryota; kingdom Viridiplantae; phylum Streptophyta; class Magnoliopsida; order Cucurbitales; family Begoniaceae; genus Begonia; species Begonia masoniana. The sequence goes on from CM039507.1 coordinate 44,074,978, forward strand.
AAGCCAAAGATTAAACGAGGGAATGGAAGACCTGTCCTTTCATTTTTACAATCTGCATGCTTCACAATTTGATCAAAAAAAATTGCCCAACGTCAAAGGATATGTAGTTCCCAATTTTAAATAACAAGATAGCCATTGATTTGTTTACACCAGTCCCGTGAGATGTAGGAAGCCAGTTTCTTATATCTATCTTGTGCAAGATAGCATACTTCATAGTAAGTTGAGATCCTGGAAAATCCTTTCAACGCGGCCATACACATCTAACACCACCCGTGACATCAGAAATAATTTTGTTAAAATCAGGGGTAAACTCCATAATACCATATTCATAACTGCATAAATAAGTGTTGATTGTTGTAGGAGAGAACTTGAACAGGTGTCCCCTTACAAACACATGACCATAATTTGAGTGGTCAAGATCATTCACATGCGAATCTAAGTTGTAGTAAAACTCTTGAACAACTTTTAAAACAAAAGATTTTAAACCTCTAATAGTCTTTCTTAACCCTTGACTGGTGAGCAAATCCACAATACCATGACAATTTTTAAAATCACCTTCATGAATATTTATTTCAGACCAAACATTCCTTTCTGAAACTCTATTCCAAAGTCCACCACAATATTCAGAATTAAAATCATCAAATGCAGTAGGATAATCGGCTGACTTACTTGTTCTAGTGCTTGTGCGAGAGGGAATAGCAGACTTGCTTCTTTTGGAGCTTGACCGAGAGGGAACATGAGTTTTTGTTATTTTGAGACCCGACTTCACTTGTGACATCGTTCGAGAGCGAGTAAGGTGACTAAACACAGAAATTGATTTTCCTTTCTTGTGTTTGGATATGATCTTTTCCGTAGGTTTAGGGTTCGAAGCTTCAAGAACATCATCATCATTAGAGGAGACAACTTCCACTTTTTCTTCTTCTCAATCCTCATCAGAGAATTCAACTTTCTTCTCCAGTTGAGGCCTTTTTCTCTTTGAAGCTTGAGAAATTTGGAAGAATCTGGTGCTTTAGGAGGGCCAACACCAACATTTGATTTAAACTCAGTTGAAGGATTGAAGCGGATTCTTACTCCAAAAGGATTCACTTGTTGATTGGGAACCGTTTCCACAACAAATCTTGAGAAGTCATCTTCAGAATTAGGAGATCCAATAATGTGAGCAGGCAATGAAAACTCTCCCTGTGACATCTTCGATAATTTTCAGAGAAGAGTTTCGAAATCCCTAATTTTTTAGAGGAAGAAACTGAGAGCAATACTTATGAATGGTCAAGAGAGAGAATACTGTTTGAAGGGTTTATGGAAATAAACCATAAATCTATATTTGAAATTTAAAAAAACTCATAATAATTCTCCAAATCCCAAAACAATCTTCTACTTCCCATAAAATTTGGAAAATAAATCCAAAGGCCTTTATATTGGAAAATAAACCCAAAATAATTAATCTTGATTAATGCCTTGAAAATTTCTTCAGATATTGGAAAAAATAATCTCCAATTTCCAACTAAAGGATCTCTGTAAAATCTGTATAATATGGCTAGAAAAAAATTCATAATTATCAGAAACAAGAAAAACACCTGAAACGAGAGGCTTTTTTTTTTAATAAAAAAAAAACTTACAAACCGGTAGTGATACATAGGCTTAGGGTAGAACTTAATTATTCAAATCTTACACCATCCAAAGCTTTGGTGAAGATATCCGCAATTTATTTTTTCGTTACCATATGCTCGAAAGTAATAATTTTTCTTTTCCACAAGAGATCTAATAAAATGATGTCGAATATCTATATGTTTGATCCGAGAATGCTGAATCGGATTCTTGGAAATATTGATGGCTCTCATATTGTCACAATAGAGTGTCATGACATCCTGCGTGACACCGTAATCTTTCAGCATTTACTTCATCTAGAGAAGCTGAATGCAGCTACTACCAGCTGCAATATATTATGCCTCGGCAGTAGACAAAGAGATTGAGTTTTGCTTCTTGCTGAACCAAGACACCAAGTTATGTCCCAAATAAAAACATCCACCAGAAGTACTTTTTCGATCATCCGAACTCCCAGCCCAGTCAGCATCACAATAACCAACAAGATTTGCATTTGTATCAAATGAATACCAAATCTCATAGTCAGCTGTCCCGCTAATATATTTAAGTATCCGATTAACAGATATTAAATGTGATTCTCGAGGATTCGTTTGAAAATGAGCACACACCCCAACATTATAGCAAATATCCGGCCGACTAGCAGTTAAACATAGGAGACTGTCAATCATGCTTCCATATAATCTAGCATCAACAGAAATTCTCTTCTCGTCTTTGGAAATTTTCTCATATGTTCTGATCGGTGTTCTATTTGGACGAGCATTCTCCAACTTGAATCGTTTAAACAATTGTTTGACATACTTGCTTTGAGAGATGAAGATAGCATTATTACCTTGCTGAATCTGAAGTCCAAGAAAGTAATTGAGCATAAACTCATTCATCATTTCCTGTGACACCGAACCAAACACTATATCATCAACATAAATTTGTGCAAGTAAAAACTGACTTTTTTCACGACAAATGAAAAATGTTTTGTCTACTCCCCTTCACTCATATCCATTTGACAACAAATACTTTGAGTCTTTCATACCATGCTCGAAGAGCTTGTTTGAGCCCGTATAACGTCTTTTTCAATTTGTAGACATACGCAGGATGATGAGGATCTTCAAAACCCTTTGGTTGAGCAACATACACTTCTTCATTAAGAATACCGTTGAGAAAGGCACTCTTCAAGTCCATTTGACACAATTTGAACCGCATCACACATATCGTGGCCAATAATAGGCGAATAGACTCAAGGCGAGCAACCGGAGTAAATGTTTCATCAAAATCAACACCTTCAATTTGAGAATACTCTTGAGCAACTGATCGAGCCTTGTTTCAAGTAATGTTTCCAACCTCATCGCTTTTGTTCTTGTATATCCACTTGGTACCGATGACATTCACATCGGGGGAACATGATACCAAGTCCCAAACTTGATTCTGTTTGAATTGATTAAGTTCCTCTTGCATAGCACCAATCCAATATTCATCTAACAAGGCTTTTTTCACATTTTTGGACTCAATTGATGAAGTAAAGCATGCAAATTGAATCATTTCATGATAGTTGATGCTTGATTTGTCTCTGGTTCGAATACCATCATTTAGACCTCCTATAATTTCATCTGCAGGATGATTTTTCCGGACACGTGTGGACGGTTGTCTTTGATCCAAGGTAGTTACTTCATCAATTTGTGCAACCTGGTCCATGACACTACTCGTGATGTCACCTGTAATACTGGTTGAAACACCGAATTTTTCATCGTTTGAGATATGAGTTACGTCTTCTATGTGAGTATCAGTGGTTTCTAGAGAATCGACCACTTGAATATTTGCAGATTCTACGACATTTCGAGTTCTTTTATTGTAGACTCGATAAGCACGACTATTTGTGGCATAGCCCAAGAAAATAGCTTCATCACTCTTGGAATCTAGCTTCCCCTTATGCTCCCTGTCATTCAATACATAGCAAATACTACCGAAATGATAAAAATAGTTAAGATTTGAAATTTTACCTTTCCATATCTCATAAGGTGTCATTGAAGTTCCTCCACGGAGATACACCCGATTTATAGTATAACAAGCAGTGTTCATAGCTTCAGCCCAGAATTTTTGTGGAATATTCTTCTCATGTAACATTAAGCGAGACATCTCCGCAATAGTTCGATTTTTTCTCTCCACAACACCATTTTGTTAAGAAGTTTTAGGTGCTGAGAACTTATGAAATATCCCAAGCTGATTACAGTAGTTTGAGAATTCAGAGTTTTCAAATTCTCTCCCATGATCACTGCGGATGTGGATAATCTTCATGATGATACAATCTTTTTTCACGTTGGAGACGGATACCCAAAGATTTGAAGGCTTTGAATGTGTCGGATTTTTCTCTAAGAAATTCCACCCATGTATATCGAGAGAAATCATCAACAGTAACATAAGCATATCGTTTACCTCCAATACTTTTCATAGGCATTGGACCTATTAGATCCATGTGAAGCAACTCAAGTACATGAGTTGTTGCTGGTGTCGAAGACACTGGATGTGACATCTTGGTTTGCTTCCCAATCTGACATGGTCCTCCTTCATCAAAATTCATCTTGGGAACCCCACGACCATCTCTTTTTGATATAATCATCTTTAGCATTCGATCATTGACATGTCCCAATCTTCTATACCATAAAATAGGATCTTCCAAACTTGAACGAAAATAAGTAGAAGATGAGTAAATAAGATAACAGTTGTCAGAAGATCTTACTCCCTCTATGATGCAATTTTTGTCATGATCAGACACCACGCACTTTCTACGAGTGAAGTGAACATTTAGATCTTGATCACACATTTGACTAATGCTAATTAAATTAGCCTTTAGACCATCAACCAGAAGAACATTCTCTAATTTTGGTAGCCCTGGAACATTTAGTGTCCCTCTTCCCATGACACTAGACCTGGCACTGTTGTCAAAAGTCACTTTTTCTATACTTTCAGATACGATGTCCTTCAAGAACTTCTTTTCACCGGTCATGTGTATAGAGCAGCCGCTGTTAAAGTACCAAGTATCGGTTGTAGTCGCCTTTAGAGAGATTTGTGTAACATTGCATTTCAAGATTGATCTAATCACCCATCTTTGTTGAGGAAATCTGCGAGAAGAAAAATTTCTAGCAGTACCTTGTCTTAAGTCAGCTAGATATGTAAAACATCTAGGGTGAATATGACGACGTCGATTGCAATAGTGAAAAATAGAAGTAAATTTGTTATCTTTATTTATGGGAACATGATGAGACTTTTCTTTCTACTCAGTTCTAGTAGTGCTTATTGCAACTTGCTTCCCTTTGTACTCAAAAACTTTTTCTGACAATTATGGTGATATAAAGTTTGATACTGATGATGACTCTACATGCGACATTGTCTGTGAGACCGAGCTTTCTCATTTGAACCCGAGTCCAGATCGATCATCACTTAATTTGCTGATTTTTAAAATATTATCCAGCTTAAAGGAACCTGTATTTAACATCTTGACATTTTTCTTCTTGTGATTCAGCTCGTTAAATAGTTTCGTTGCTTCATCTCGACTCGTTCTCAATTTGGCTTCCAATTCAGCAACATAATTTTGCAGGTTGATCTTCTCAACTTTCAAGTCTCCATTCTGAATGCGAAGACGCTGATTTATTCTAACAAGATCGGTCCATTTGTACTCCACAATGAGATCTTATTTCGTATCTTCATCACCACAATCCAATATATCCTCTGTGACATCATGTGAGACACTATCATCATCTGTGTGTTTAGAGTTAACAACTAGAGCCACATGGTTGTTCTGAAATTCATCTTCTTTTTTTGACTCATTCTCACTCCACGTCGTGTTGAGGAATTCTTCTTTTTCTCCAGAGTATTAACACATTTTACCTGAATATGCCCAAAACCATCGCATTCTCTGCACTGAATTCTTCTTCTAGTGATAGGTTGATCATAAGTATATTTTTGGGAAAAGTTCAATTTAGCCCCCAACGTATGGAGTCAGTGGTCATTTGGCCCCTAACGTTTATTTTTTACCAAACTCTATCGTATAAAACGTTTGCAATTCAAACCCTTCCGTCAATTTTTCAGTTAAATTTGACAGATGCCCTTTCAAAATTTCCAAACTACCCTCTCTCTCTCTGAGAACAGAGGCTCTGTTCTGTTCTGCTCGAGCCGCAGCCCATGCGAAGCGCAGAATAGCGAAGAACCATCGCCCTCCGACAGAAAGTGCCGTCACCGCCGTTCAGAATTCGCCGTTCAGAATTCGCCGAGTATCACCGCAGGCATTTGGTTTTCAGCGAGAACTTTACAGGCCTAGAAGCTGAAATGAATCGCCAGAGAAACGTAGCGTTGAAGCACATCGAGCAGCACCGACTCACCGGAATCGTCCACTTCGCCAGATTGTTCAACGGCTACGACGTCCGGTTCTTCGACGAGCTTCGGGAAATACAGTGTGAAACGCTTTCTCTCTGTTTCCTTGTCTTTATATTTCAAAGATCACTTCTTCAATGGGTATTTAGGTATTGTGTGGTGGTGTTGCAGAGTGTTCGGGACGTGGGCAATGGCGGTGCTGGAAGCAAAGAAGAAGAAGGTGATAATCGAAGGGCCAGTATGCGATTCTTCGAGAGTGATTGGGTGGAATTTTAGAAAGATGAACAACCAAACAGATTCAAATCCTCCCCCAATCCACATTTCCAGGTTTGGATTCAACAACTCCATTCTTGGGACCCGGAGAGATGGGGAAGAACTTCCTCTCTTCAAGACACTTCACAGGTAAAACCGCCATTAAAATTGTGCCAACTTGACTCGCGCTTTCCCAAAACTGGAATAACAACAGAGCTTGAAAACAGGAGTCCATGAATTTTGTGAAACAAGCAGTGGTTGAAGAGTAAGTGAAAGGAATTCCTGCAAAAGATTGCTCCAAAATCATGCTCTGGACTTTCAATGTTTTGGGGGAGAGATCTTCGATCTTAGGTTGATGTTTGTTCTGCCATCGAGGAGGGAGGGAGGGAGAGAGAGAGATGGTAGTTTGAGAATTTTAAAAGGGCATCTGTCAAATTTAACTGAAAAATTGGCCGGAGGGTTTAAATTGCAAACGTTTTATACGATAGGGTTTGATTGGGTAAAAAATAAATGTTAGGGGCCAAATGACCACTGACCCCTTACGCTGGCGGCTAAATTGAACTTTTCCCTATATTTTTTCTCTCTGTACTTTACATTGCTCGAAGAACCATTCTTGGTGTTATTGACACTGGACTTGACACTTCTATTATTTCTTCCAAATCTCTTCATAACCCTGCTAAAATTCTTAGATAATAGTATTAGAGATTCTTCAAGATCATCTTCACTATGATCGTTCAAAGTCTGTGTATCGGCTTTTAGAGCAACTCCTTTTACCTTCTTTGTTTCGGTGTCAACTCCGAGATTCATTTCAAAAGTTCTAAGGGATCCCATTAATTCTTCTAGCTTCATTTTGGAGACATCATTGGTTTCTTCAATAGCTGTGACTTTATAAGCAAAACGTTGAGACAGAGATCGTAGAGTTTTCCTTACTAGTCTTTCTTCAGAAAACGTTTCACCAAGAGCAAATGCCTCATTGGTAATGTCATAAAGTTTAGCATTGAATTCAGCAATATTTTCGTCTTCATGCATCTTTAGATTCTCGAATCTTGTGGTTATCATCTGCATTTTGGATAATTTATCAGCCGACATCCCTTCATACGTGATCTGAAGAATTTGTCATGTCCTTTTGGCTGACTCACAAGTGGAAATAAGTCTGAACTGAGTAAGATCAACACCGTTGAAAATAGCATTAAGAGTCTTTGAATTACTGTTGGCCATTGCATCTTCAGAAATAGACTAACTTTCTTCAGCCTTGAGAGTTGTAACAACTTTGTTGTCAGTAATCGTCGGAGGATCCCATCCTGTTAGAATAGATTTTCAAGCCTTCTCATCAATAGTTTTCATGAAAGCCCTCATTCTGGCATTTCAATAAGCATAGTTGCTTCCGTCCAATAGAGGTAGACGCATTGTTGAACCTCGTTCTTTCATAGAGTCCATTGCACAGAATAAAACACGATCAAATCCCGCGGATCCTGCTTAAGAAACAGAAATGTCCCGCTCTGATACCAATTGAAAGATCGTAATTAGTTATGCGGTATCATAACACTAGTTGTGACACCAATAGTAGAATACAATAAGAATAATTATAACATGTGTAAAGTAAATAGACAAGAGGTTGGTAACGCAGTTCGGCAATTGCCTACGTCTGCGGGGCCACGCCCAGATTTAAAAACATTTCACAAGGTTCGCAAAGTTATCTTTATCGCCGTTTCTTCCTTACTTCCCAAATGAAACTGTTTTTGCGAGCTCCCCCTTGACTTGAGATCGATCTCTCCCGAGATCTAAATGCAACAAGATCCCCTTGTTGTTGATGACTCCTCCCGGAATCCGTGTATGGCAAGATCCCCTTGCTGACGATCAAAATGACAAGCTCCCCTTGTCAATAAATAGATTTCCTCTCGAGTTCCAGTGCAGTCTCCTCCCGAGACTGAGCTTCAATGAAGAATAAAGAAGAATGCACCTATGACACCGCTTGTGACACCAACCGTTTTCTTAGAATGCAACCAAACACCACACTCGTAGAACAATGAAATCCAACAAAGGTAGAGTGTGGAAATAGTCACACAGAGACCGAAACAAACAACAATGCACCCACTCGCAAAAGCGTGAGGGAGGAAAGAACGGCGGCTTGCGGCACAAGTAATATGTGGAAATAATCAATAATCTGCGCAACCTTATTCTGTGAAAGGAAGATGCTTAAGTATCGTCTGCAATCGATTTTCGTTCAAATATTTTATCCAAAACATAATGCACAATATAAGGAAACCGAAACCACATAATCCGAAGTTGTGACACTCTTTGCGATACTTATGGAAAGTACCAGAATAAAACTGATTCGGATTCCAGAATAATTGTGATCACGAATCTGGCAATATGTTTTACTACGCAGAAACCATAATCTTCAAATCGGCATTTAATAGATAATTTCAGAAAGTAACTTGATTTATAAGCAATAACTTTCCTTGTTTTTCAAGCTTACCAAAAGAAAATATTATGTTTATATTTGATACAATAATCTCCACAAAATTCGTCTTCCTTGCATAAGAAAATTATTTGTCATCTTTATTTACCAAGATAATCAAAGTCAACATTTTAATTAATTTGTCAAAAAATCTATGTCAATACATATTTACATTAACAATTATTTATCGTATTTCGATTCGTCATATTTTAACTGGAAAATTTTTTTTTGAAAATTTTCACGGTAGATCCGGTGTCATTTTTCATACTACTATTATGGATTTGTGATAATTTACACCAAGTGAAAGCCACCTTTTTCAGTTTTGGTGAAATCGTAACTACAAAGAACAATAAGTTTATCTAAAAATGTTAGAATTTAGTTTGACTCGAATTTTAATTAGGTCGAGTCGGGCTTGTATATCAATATTATTGGTTTATGTTTTTTCTATATATTGATTTTTGTGTCGCAAAATTCATTGTATCGATTTTGATTAGTGATTTCTCTCTTCTGTCCGTGGTTTTTTCTCTTTTAGGATTTTTACGTGAAATTCGGTATCCATTATTTTCTCGTTTTCTTTTTTTATTTTTCGATTGATTTTTCAACCAAAAGAACACCTGCAATTATCATAGTTAAGTAAATGCATGGAAGCAGATTTGCAGATGATGTGATCGAAGCAGAAGATGGAAGCCTATATTTCAGCGTGGCGAGCACCAAATTCGAGTTACATAACTGGTATCTCGACGTGTTGGAGGCAAAACCTCACGGCCAGCTTCTAAAATATGACCCTATTTCACAGGAGACGACGGTTGTTCTTGATCATCTGTGTTTTGCGAATGGCGTTGCTCTCTCTAAACACCAAGATTTTCTGGTGGTCTGCGAAAGCTGGAAGTGAGAACTCTCTCTCTCTTTCTCTCTCGCTCTTGCTCTCTCTCTCCCTCTTTCTCGCTCTATAACCAGAATCGTGCATGTGAATTAGATTCAGATGCCAGAAGTACTGGCTGAAGGGAGAGAAGAAAGGGAAAATGGAGATTTTCGTGGAGAATCTTCCCGGCGGACCAGACAACATAAATCTTGCTCCAGATGGTTCTTTCTGGATTGCATTAATTCAGGCAATATCTACATTATCTAAACTCATCGTCTTTTAATCGTTAACTGCTGATGAACTCCGTCTGGATAATTTCAGTTGACAGCCAAGGAATTCGACTTTGTCCACACTTCGAATGCGGCCAAGCACTTGATCGCAGCGTTTCCAAAAATGGTTCAGTTTGTTTCTGGAATGAGGAGGAGAGCGACGGTGGTAAAGGTGGGCGATGATGGGAAGATTACGCAGAAACTTGAGGACCCTGATGGGAAAGTGATGAACTTTGTGACGTCGGCCTTGGAGTTTGAGGATCATCTGTACTTGGGAAGTTTGAATTCCGATTTCGTCGGAAAACTAGCGTTGAAATCTGAATGATAAACGGAGAAGGATAGAAAGCATACTTAAACACCATTTATAAAAGGAGGTATATTATGCACAAAAATCAAATAAAGTTTACATTTTTACCTACTATTACAAGAATGTTCATGATTTGAAACATTCATAGTATCTAAAAGAATTATTAGAAGTTTATGACAGCTTAAAAGAAAAATTATGCTCAATATGAGCTCAACTCTGGATCGTCGCCATTGGAGAGGCTGTAAAGAAGAAAACTTGAAACAGTGAGTTGAAATCCGTCGTATTTTCCTCGCTTTCTCACTCACCTTTGTCATCTTCGTCTTCCTCCTCTTGAACGAGCCATTGGATTAATCTGTATTTTTCCTTCTCTTATTCAAACCGCCATTAAATAATATTACTAGCTTTTCCTATATTCGACGTCCTCTCTCCCTTTCTCTCGACCCCTTTCTCACTTCTCTCCCTTAAATCCACTTCCGTGTCTGATTTATTGGGTTTCAACTCTGACCCAGATCTCCTTCGCTCTATTTTTCTAAGCTTCCATTGTTTTCTTCCACTTCTGCGATTCCATTTGTGAAAAAATAGTTTTTTTTTTTTTTGGTAAGTCTTTTGAAGTGACTGTCTAGAATGCAGCGGCTCGATTTCAGGTATTTTTCTTTTTCGATTTCAATCTACACAAATCTGTCTATTTTTTCTTCCGTTATAACGATGGACTGGTTGTTCATTTGCTTAATAATTTGGAGTTTTATTGATCGATCATAGTTTAATCTTCAGCTGATTAAGTTTGATTTTGAGTCGACAGTTTATCTGTCTGTGTTGCCATTTTTTATTGGGAAATTACCAAAAACAACCACAAACTACGCACGTTTTCCAAAAACAACCACAAACAAAAAATTTTCCCGATTCAAACCATCAACTATTCGAAAACTGCCAATTATGACCACTCCGGACGGACGGACGTCGTTTGCGTCCGTCCGGGCGTTTTTTGGACCCGACCCGGACGGACGATAAATTATTCCGTCCGTCCCCAATTGTTGGTTCAATCAACATCTGCCACGTGTCGCCACGTTGCCCGTTCGGACGCATTAATTACCTGTCCATCCGGGTTAACTTAAAAAATACCCCGGACGGACGGGATAAGTTCCCGTCCGTCCGGGCGATCGATTATAATCCAGCGAAGCCGGGTTTTTGGATTTTTCACCGGAAAAAAAATCTCGAGGCGACGAAATTACTTTTCACTTGAAGCTTTGAAATTTTTCGTAGATTAGCGAAAAAAAAGCGTCTGTGGTAATTTCTTTATCAATTCTGATTTATTTACTTCAAGTTTTAATCTAAATAACGAAAAAAACCGAGCTCTAATTTCAAAGGGGAAAATTGTGAAACGAGGACGGACGGGCAAATGTAGAGTCCGTCCGGGTTTGACCCACGGACGGACGCGTAAAAAGGCGTCTGTCCGGGGGACGGCATTAATTAAACCCGACGACTCGTATAAAGGCGTCCGTCCGGGGGACTTCATTTAATGAAACCCGGACGGACGCGTAATAGTGCGTCCGTCCGGCCGAGACCAAATATTCTAAAATTTGATTTTTTTTTTTGTCTTTTCAATTTTTCTGTTCGTTTAATGGGTGTATGTGAAATTATATTAATGTCAAAACTATTTTGTATTCAATTTATAGGATATTGTGTCAATTGAATAACATTTTGATTTTTTTTCAGATAATTATCGCAAATGGCTGAGAGATTGGATGATGTAACTGAGTCTGCGAACATAGACTGGTATATGGAGGAGGACGCTCCCATGTACGGTGATATTCAAGCATTTGACCACTTAGAGGGTGATGGAGAAATACAAGTGTGTTCAATTTCAAAAACCTTAGACGATGAGCTACGAACACCATTCAATTCTGAGGATGACGAGGTGCAAAGCAGACAAACAAGGGCTACAGATTCTGGTGATTTTGCTTTGAATAGAAAATATGTATCTTTGTAGGCCATTAGAAATGAAATACGAGACTATTCTTTGAAAAAAGGATATGATATCAAGATCGTTAAAAGTGGGAGGAACAGATTGACGGCAAAATGTAAAGGAGTAGATTGTCAATGGCATCTGCATGCGTCGACCATGCAAAATGAGGCCACCTTCCAAATAAAGTCATACTGTGATGATCACAATTGCGTAAGGGTATTTGATAATCGGCACGCTACAACAAAGTGGTTGGCAACAACTTATTCAGATAGGTTCAAAAGTCAACCTGACTGGCCCATTAATGATATTATCGAGACAGTGAGGCGGGAACACAAAGTTAACATTAAGCCAAGCCTTGCGAGAAGAGGAAGAACCCAAGCAAAAGAAGCTAATTTCGGGAGGAACGAAGAACAACTGAAGATACTTCGTTCCTATGGAGCTGAAATATTAAGATCAAATCCAGGTAGCACACTGGTAATAGATGGTGACCTGGTCGTTCAGGATAGAAATGAGAAGATGATGTTTAAAAGAATGTACATGTGTATGGCTGCATGCAAAGCAGCTTTGTTGGATATGGGCAGACCTCTTATTTGTTTAGATGGATGTCATCTGAAGGGAGCCTGCCCCGGCCAATTACTCACGGCCGTGAGTATTGATGGCAACAATGGTATATATCCCATAGCTGTTGCCAACGTGGAATCAGAATCTCAAGTCTCGTGGACGTGGTTTTTGGAGATATTGCGAAACGACTTAGGCATTCACGAAGGTCGAGGATGGACATTTGTGTCGGATCGACAGAAGGTATATATTGTTATTACTCTTATTATTTGGATCGGCAGAAGTTATTGTTTTAATCTGAGCCTGTTTTTCTTTAAAATTGCAGGGATTGTTGAATGCAGTGGACGAGATATTTAATTTAGCCGAACATCGTTTCTGCTAGAGGCATATGTATTCAAACTACAAAGGAAAATTTCCGGGCCTAGCGTATAAAGATGTGATGTGGAATGCAGCAAGGGCAACCACAAGGGAATATTTTGAGCTAGCAATGAGAAAAGTATATGAGCTCAATAAGGATGCCCATGCATGGCTTCGACGAACACCACCTAGATTTTGGGCCAGTCATGCATTTTTGACAATTCCCAAGTGTGACTTGGGCTTGAATAATTTATGTGAGTCTTTCAATGCAGTTCTTTTGCCTGCCCGGAACATGCCGATTTTGACGATGTTTGAGATGATTCGAAAGACCCTGATGACACGCATTGTCAAAAAACACGAGGAGATGCTCAAGGTAGAAGATATTCTATGTCCTAAGATTAAGAAGAAGCTAGAGAGGCTGAAAGGGACAGCTTACGATTGGAGGGCTGAGTTAGCGGGAAATGCACTGTTTCAGGTTTGTTCAACTTGTTCATACTGATATGTTCATCTTAGTTTGTTCTACTTGTTCATACTGAGTTTGTTTATGCACTGTTTCAGGTTAGCAACGGAGACGAACAATATATCGTTGACCTCAATGAAGGCCAGTGCGCATGTCGAGGGTGGGAGATTTCTGGCATCCCTTGTGTTCACGCCGTTGCATGCATCAATTTGATGAGAAAGCCGATGGAAGATTATGTTCATATATATTATCATCGGGACACATATCTGGAGATGTATTCGCACTTCATTCGTCCCATTAATGGGCAAAAAATGTGGCCAGAACTAGAGAATAGGACCCCAATCATTCCGGGTCAGAGAAGGCCTCAACCTGGTAGGCCAAAGAAGAAAAGAATTCGCGATGTCGATGAGCCTTCTACCACTTCTCGTGGTCCGCGTGGTCTGACTTCTAAGAAGAAGTCTACGATGACGTGTCGTAAATGTGGACGTCAGAGGCATAACAGTCTCACATGTTCTGAGAGGGGATTCACTTCACGTGCTTCTGCTTCGCGTGACACATTTATGGGTTTCCAAATCGTTGGCGGGACGCAGGTACATTTTTACTATTATTCTCGTAAACAAAAGTTCGCTATTATGTTCTAATATAACTATCAATACGTGCAGGAATCTACTACAGGCAATCAGGAAAGCGGCCATGAGAGAGAATGATGGATATCTTTGTCCGAAACTTCCACGAGAAAATGATTCGCTCGGACAACTATCTTTTTGCCAACGGTACCATATCCCGGTCTTCTTGGAAGGCTCAGAGCCTTTTGAAGAAACACGCACATGTTCTGAGAGGGGATACACACTTCGCGTGACACATTTATGGGTTTCCAAATCGTTGGCGGGACGCAGGTACATTTTTATTATTATTCTCGTAAACAAAATTTCGCTATTATGTTCTAATATAACTATCAATACGTGCAGGAATCTACTACAGGCAATCAGGAAAGCGGCCATGAGAGAGAATGATGGAGAATCTTTGTTCTTTGTCCGAACTTCCACGAGAAAATGATTCGCTCGGACAACTATCTTTTTGCCCAACGGTACCATATCCGGTCTTCTTGGAAGGCTCAGAGCCTTTTGAAGAAACACGCACATGTTCTGAGAGGGGATACACACTTCGCGTGACACATTTATGGGTTTCTGAACCGTTGGCGGGACGCAGGTACATTTTTACTATTATTCTCGTAAACAAAAGTTCGCTATTATGTTCTAATATAACTCTCAATACGTGCAGGAATCTGAGAGAGACTGATGGATATCTTTGTCCGAAACTTCCACGAGAAAATGATTCGCTCGGACAACAATCTTTTTGCCCACGGTACCATATCCCGGTCTTCTTGGAAGGCTCAGAGCCTTTTGAAGAAACACGCACATGTTCTGAGAGGGGATACACACTTCGCGTGCTTCTGTTCATAGCTTTTGGAGAAACACGCACATGAGAGAGAATGATGGAAGATGATGACATACAGATGGTGGAGAGCGGATCATCTTCATTTTATGCATATTTGATGTATCTTATAGTTTGTACAGCAAATTGTATTTTATAATGAGAAATTATACCGTTCCTACGTTGAAGTTATCAAACCAGTATGAGTAACAAAATTTAAAACCATTTCTATGAAGCATCTAACAGAAAAGAAACTTCCACAGATTGAGAAGGTCGTTTCACGTCACTCCCACCATTACTGCCTGAAGTTTTTTCAACGCTGCTTCCAATTACGACAGAAGAAAGAGAAATGCAGAGTGAAATAAGAGGGAAAATCGCAGAATTTGTAATGTCCCTTTGATAATTAAAGTGGGAAAAAAATTAGAAATTGTAATATCCGGTTCGTACGGACTTTTGGATTTAATATATTATATTCATATATAGATATTATATGAGGCATTTTTATTAAATATGTCAAATCAAGTCAGTTTCGCAAACGGAAAGCGTCGTTAGAGTCCTAACGATTAATAGGAATTTTAAGGAAATTACGGGAATTTTCGGAGATCAAACACTACATTCCGAGTAAATACACTTTTCGTAATGTAAAAGACGTTCTCGTAAAAATAGCGAACGAGGTCCAAATTGCGAACGGACAGTTTTAATAAATCCCTGGCAATGAATAGAAGTTGTTGGCAAAATATGGGACTTTCGAGAATCCGAATAGTTGGACGATTAACGAACCGAAGAACGAAATCTATATAGAAATCAAAGAAGGGCGTTTTGGTAATTTACAAATCAATTTTATTAAATATCACAAATTCCCTCTCTCTCCTCACTTCTTCTTCTCCTCTCCCTGCGCACGAAACAGAGAGCACTCCTCTCCTTAGGCCGCCGGCGTTCGTTCATCATCCGACCTCCGTCCGACCTCCGTTCGTCCCGATTTCTTCACGCTTTCTTCTCCTCTCGCTACCCTCGGTATGTACCTACAGTCTCTGAACGTTTATTTCGAGTTTTCGGTCCGATTAGTGTTAGGGTTTCAATTAGGGTTTCGACGAAAAATGCGAATTAGGGTTCGTAATTAATAGGTTGGCCTTGATTAAGTATGTATTGAACGTATTTGACGTTATTGGACGAAGAAAAATCAATTTGCGAAAAAGTTAAAAATTGGTTTATTTTCTGAGTTTTTGAGAAAAACTCGTTAATTGGGATTTCGAATTATCGAACGTTAATTAACGTTATAAACGCTTTGATTGGCTAAATAAAGAATTTAGGAGAAATTCTTTAGTTAAGTTTTTAGATTTGGACGTTAATTGTTTAAATTAGTTTTAATGGTAAATATCGTGTTTTCCTCAGACACGCGACTCCCGTGGACGAAGCTAGCCATTCAGTGCGCTCCAGGTAAGTTTTCGTGACTTACTTTGACCCAAAGGTCTGCACCATACTCCGTCGTCGTCTCGGGAATACTCGAGGAACTGTTTGTTTTATGTTACTCTGGTTGGGTAGTTAGGTTAGTTGTTTGTAGGTTCTGCTTTACTGCCATGAATGTATGCACGTTGTTTGTTTACTTTCCGCTGATATGAACTGTTCATGCATCACGATTTTCGAAAGTCATGAAAAGGAATTTCTGCACGTGTTTTTAAGAAAAGGAACGTATATCTGAAATGAAATCTGTAACGAAATCTGAATGAATAAACGTAATCTGTCTGTTTCTGGTCACGCGAGATGGGGCTCAGGCACGGCTGTGCGTGTTGCAAGCGTGTACCCCCCCTCTCTAACCCTACGGGGTAGTCCAACCGCCGGACGGGCCCCCTTGGGTTAGTGGGTCGAGGTCTCGGTGACAATTCTGTCTGTCTGTGACGTAATGAATCTGTAATCTGTAATTCTGTATCTGTAATCTGAATCTGAGCATGATTTCTGAATGGCATACGCACGCATGCATCTGCATTTACGTAGCTTACTGAGATTTCAATATCTCATATGTGTCTGTATGGTGTAGGTAACCTCTTAGGTGATATCGAACCAGGTGAGGACGGCGTTCCTCCGTCTGATGCAGTTGATGGATGACGGCCGTGGGAGTGCGCTATGTAGTCGAGGCGCTTTCTGACCCGTGGGGATGTATGTCTGGACTCTGGGGTTATTTTGGGATGTTTTGAGTTGATAATTGTATAGAATATTTAGGTTGTTTGGATCTGGATAGGGATTAGATAACGTTTTGATAATTGTATGTAAAACGTTTTGGTTTAAACTGTTTAATGAATGTTATGGAAATGTTTTGATTGGTTTTAGGTTGATACGGTTATGCTCGATGTTTAGATGCATCCACGCAGTCGGATTTCGCAAAGTCCGCTGTAAAGTTGGTCGATGTTATTGGAAGAAATTGGTGTTAAATTAAGTAATGTTTGCTCTCTGGAATCAGGTTCCAGAGAGTTTCCAGTAGCATGAATCGCTCTCTGGAATTGGAATTCCAGAGAGTATTGTTAAGTGTTTGCTCTCTGGAATTCCAGAGAGCAGTGTAAAGAAAAGTGAAGGCGATTGAAGTAGGAGGTGGTCGCTGAAGTGGTCGCTGAAGTTTTCACTGATCGTTGCACTGAAAGTGTGCGGCGATCGATCTCTGCAGCAATGCAGAGATCGGTCGCTGTTTGTGAAATGCGAAGTGTTAGAGGTTTGAAGTCTGAAAGGGAGAAGGGATCGCTGCATGCTTGCAGCGATCGATCTCTGCTGCAGAGCAGAGATCGATCGCTGCTATAGTTAGCAGCGATCGGATTGCTGCACAGCTAGCAGCGATCGATCTCTGCTCTGCAGCAGAGATCGATCGCCCCTGCTGTAATGCATGGCAGCGATCGATCTCTGCTGCAGTGCAGAGATCGGTCGCCTGTTTCATTTTGAGGACAGAGTTCCAATTCTGCCCTCCCACTTGTTTAATTTAATTTAAAGTTCTCTTTTAAAGGTTTTCTTTTAAGTTTTAATAAAGATTTGTTTTAAATGCATTTAAGGTTCAGTTTTAATTCCGATTCAGTTCCGATTTCAACCATAGTTTAAATTCCGCATAAGGTTTTAATTAAAGTAGAGGAAAGAAATAAGTACAAAAATGAAAATGAAAAATTTATACGGGTAAAATAAGGGTACAGTATTAGGGGTGTTACAGTTATGGTATCAGAGCCCCCGGGTTTTAAAATCGATTCTGTAGACTGCTCGACTGCACAGCCACTACGCGGACGTCCTTCATCAACTGTAAGTATGTTTTCTGCTCTGTTTGATTTAGGTTTCTAAGAAGTATACTGTTTCGTTTTATAGGAGTTTTATAAACATGTTTCGAGGAAAAGATCCTCGAGATGACGTTCTAGATCGACTTACGGAGTTACTAAATCGTCAGTCACAGCACATGGACCGGCAAGCACAACTTATCGATAGACAATCTCGTCAACTCCAACTATTGACTAACCGAGAAGAACTTAGGATTCATGGCGTGGATGCTCCTCATGACCACGGTACCAAGAGGAAGGACAAGAAGAGAGTCGATCAAAGCCGACCGAAGCGCGCACGAAGAACTTCGCAAAGACCTCTGTGTCTTAGTTGCCAGAAGCAGCATCGTGGGAAATGCAGATCAGGCACAGATAAATGCTTTCGATGTGGAGAGAAAGGTCATTTCGTCAAAGACTGCCCAAGGCCGGGCCGAGGTCAACCGGGTACAGGCCAACGAGACGCAAATCAGGGAAACGATGCCCGAATGTTGCTTGCCTCGACTGGAGAAGAAGAAACCGCCCAACCTTCGGCTATTACAGGTTGGAGCTACATCCAAGCTCCCTAACGCCAGCCAAATTTAATGCCTATAATTCTAAACTCCTTTTCATTCTAACTTCGACTTCTCAAAGTAAGTCCCTTTAGTTTCTATACTTCTTAATCTCGTGTCTGTTGAATACGTAACTAACCCTTTCACGCCCTCGAGACCTTCTCAAATTACTTGCTCCAACGTTAAGTTCTTTTAACTGCACTACGATTGTCCACCTATCGAGTATAACAATATGCTCGTTTATCTAACACGAATCTCCATTAACCTCGAGCACAGTAAGGTCTCTAAGTCTCGCTGTGGATTTGCTCTAAAGCCACTCATTCTAACCTTAAGTCACTTATATATCCATCGGTCACGATTCGTCAAATACGAGTCATATTCTTTAAAATTGCAAAGCTCACGATTCGTACGACATTAACCACTGAGTTAAACTTCTAATCTTAACTCTTCATTGGATCTACGATCCCCCGTACTTATCTCAAATGTCGTGCTAGACTTCTCACAATTACCCGATGGTCTTTTAGTCGGGTTCTAATTACTTCGCTTGGCTCCTGCACGATAACTTGTTCAACAGTCTACTCATTTACAAACTTGTTGCTGATAAGCTTCTTCAGATTCTCAGTTCTTCCCCCTCTATTTTCCAAGAGAAGGATTCAGAAACTTCTTTTCATTAAGGTTTAACCCTCCTAGATCATTGAACACTAATGTTTCTACTTCCTTACCGGAGGTAAGCCCTACGTTTGCGGTTCTTAACTTAAACCGTACACACTATAAACCTGCTCTAACTGCGTCGCTATCCTTCCTATAGTCACTCATGCTACTTGAAACTCTTTAGCACAACCTTAAACCTGAAGTGCTAAATTTTTCCTTAGTAGTCACCACGTTTAAATCTTAACTCCTATGTTTTTGTTTACTTATCTCTATTCAAGCAACACCAAAGGTCTAACGTGCCTACTACTCATTAATTATTCTTAACTTCACTAAGTCTCCCACCTGGTAAGTCGGTTAAAATCTTCTAACCGATTTAATATCTTCCCTTATGGATTAGTCTTCTAAGGTGCCTAAGGTGGTACGTGCCTAACGACGAGAGCCTGAAGAAGGATATTTTAGCTGAGACACATTCTTCAGCTTATTCAGTGCACCCGGGGAGTACCAAGATGTACCGGGACTTAAAGCAGCACTTCTGGTGGCCAGGTATGAAGAGGGAGGTTGCCCAGTATGTTGAGACCTGTTTAGTTTGTCAACAGGTTAAGGCAGAGCACCAGAGGCCAGCTGGAACATTATTGCCACTGCCGATTCCGGAGTGGAAGTGGGAGCAGACATCCATGGATTTTATCGTGGGGCTCCCGAGGACTACGCGAGGCCATGATGGCATTTGGGTTATTGTGGGCTGATTGACAAAGTCGGCTCACTTCTTGCCAGTGAAGATGTCGTCATCTATGGATCAGCTCGCCGAACTCTATGTGCAGGAGATTGTTAGTCTGCACGGAGTTCCAATATCTATTGTCTCCGACAGAGGTCTGAGATTTACCTCGAAGTTCTGGAAGAGTTTACACCGAGCTATGGGGACTCAGCTTAATTTCAGCACAGCATTCCATCCTCAGACTGATGGTCAGACAGAGAGGACGAATCAGATACTTGAGGATATGCTCAGAGCATGTGTGCTGGAGTTTCAGGGCTCGTGGAGCCGATATTTGCCCTCAGTCGAGTTCTCGTACAATAACAGCTTCCAGGCTACTATTGGCATGGCACCGTACGAAGTTCTGTATGGTCGGAAGTGTAGGTCTCCGTTACATTGGGACGAGGTTGGCAAGGCCAGCATCGTTGGTCCTGAGATCTTACAGCAAACGGCAGAGAAGATTGCCGTTATCCGACAGCGTATTCAGATAGCTCAGAGCCGACAGAAGAGTTATGCTGATACGAGACGGCGTGAGCTAGAGTTCGAGGAGGGCGACGAAGTTTATTTGAAGGTTTCTACGTTCAAAGGCGTCGCGAGGTTTGGAAGGAGGGGTAAGTTGAACCCTCGTTACATGGGGCCCTTTCCTATTCTGAAGAGGATCGGGAAGTTGGCGTATAGACTGCAGCTTCCGGTTTCTATGGAGGGTATCCACGACGTGTTTCATGTATCGATACTTCGGAGATGCCTACGTGATCCATCGCATGCCGTGGCGACTACAGAGATCGAGGTACAGCCTACCTTGACCTACGAGGAAAGGCCGATACGTATTTTGGAGCATTCCGTCAAAGTTTTACGCAATAAGGAGATCCCACTGGTCAAAGTCTTGTGGCGGAACCATGAGGTGGAAGAAGCGACTTGGGAGCGACAACAGGACATGATGTCTAGATATCCCGAGTTGTTTGTATGATTTAAATTTTGTGGACAAAATTCTGAATAAGGAGGGTAAAATGTAATATCCGGTTCGTACGGACTTTTGGATTTAATATATTATATTCATATATAGATATTATATGAGGCATTTTTATTAAATATGTCAAATCAAGTCAGTTTCGCAAACGGAAAGCGTCGTTAGAGTCCTAACGATTAATAGGAATTTTAAGGAAATTACGGGAATTTTCGGAGATCAAACACTACATTCCGAGTAAATACACTTTTCGTAATGTAAAAGACGTTCTCGTAAAAATAGCGAACGAGGTCCAAATTGCGAACGGACAGTTTTAATAAATCCCTGGCAATGAATAGAAGTTGTTGGCAAAATATGGGACTTTCGAGAATCCGAATAGTTGGACGATTAACGAACCGAAGAACGAAATCTATATAGAAATCAAAGAAGGGCGTTTTGGTAATTTACAAATCAATTTTATTAAATATCACAAATTCCCTCTCTCTCCTCACTTCTTCTTCTCCTCTCCCTGCGCACGAAACAGAGAGCACTCCTCTCCTTAGGCCGCCGGCGTTCGTTCATCATCCGACCTCCGTCCGACCTCCGTTCGTCCCGATTTCTTCACGCTTTCTTCTCCTCTCGCTACCCTCGGTATGTACCTACAGTCTCTGAACGTTTATTTCGAGTTTTCGGTCCGATTAGTGTTAGGGTTTCAATTAGGGTTTCGACGAAAAATGCGAATTAGGGTTCGTAATTAATAGGTTGGCCTTGATTAAGTATGTATTGAACGTATTTGACGTTATTGGACGAAGAAAAATCAATTTGCGAAAAAGTTAAAAATTGGTTTATTTTCCGAGTTTTTGAGAAAAACTCGTTAATTGGGATTTCGAATTATCGAACGTTAATTAACGTTATAAACGCTTTGATTGGCTAAATAAAGAATTTAGGAGAAATTCTTTAGTTAAGTTTTTAGATTTGGACGTTAATTGTTTAAATTAGTTTTAATGGTAAATATCGTGTTTTCCTCAGACACGCGACTCCCGTGGACGAAGCTAGCCATTCAGTGCGCTCCAGGTAAGTTTTCGTGACTTACTTTGACCCAAAGGTCTGCACCATACTCCGTCGTCGTCTCGGGAATACTCGAGGAACTGTTTGTTTTATGTTACTCTGGTTGGGTAGTTAGGTTAGTTGTTTATAGGTTCTGCTTTACTGCCATGAATGTATGCACGTTGTTTGTTTACTTTCCGCTGATATGAACTGTTCATGCATCACGATTTTCGAAAGTCATGAAAGGAATTTCTGCACGTGTTTTTAAGAAAAGGAACGTATATCTGAAATGAAATCTGTAACGAAATCTGAATGAATAAACGTAATCTGTCTGTTTCTGGTCACGCGAGATGGGGCTCAGGCACGGCTGTGCGTGTTGCAAGCGTGTACCCCCCCTCTCTAACCCCACGGGGTAGTCCAACCGCCGGACGGGCCCCCTTGGGTTAGTGGGTCGAGGTCTCGGTGACAATTCTGTCTGTCTGTGACGTAATGAATCTGTAATCTGTAATTCTGTATCTGTAATCTGAATCTGAGCATGATTTCTGAATGGCATACGCACGCATGCATCTGCATTTACGTAGCTTACTGAGATTTCAATATCTCATATGTGTCTGTATGGTGTAGGTAACCTCTTAGGTGATATCGAACCAGGTGAGGACGGCGTTCCTCCGTCTGATGCAGTTGATGGATGACGGCCGTGGGAGTGCGCTATGTAGTCGAGGCGCTTTCTGACCCGTGGGGATGTATGTCTGGACTCTGGGGTTATTTTGGGATGTTTTGAGTTGATAATTGTATAGAATATTTAGGTTGTTTGGATCTGGATAGGGATTAGATAACGTTTTGATAATTGTATGTAAAACGTTTGGTTTAAACTGTTTAATGAATGTTATGGAAATGTTTTGATTGGTTTTAGGTTGATACGGTTATGCTCGATGTTTAGATGCATCCACGCAGTCGGATTTCGCAAAGTCCGCTGTAAAGTTGGTCGATGTTATTGGAAGAAATTGGTGTTAAATTAAGTAATGTTTGCTCTCTGGAATCAGGTTCCAGAGAGTTTCCAGTAGCATGAATCGCTCTCTGGAATTGGAATTCCAGAGAGTATTGTTAAGTGTTTGCTATCTGGAATTCCAGAGAGCAGTGTAAAGAAAAGTGAAGGCGATTGAAGTAGGAGGTGGTCGCTGAAGTGGTCGCTGAAGTTTTCACTGATCGTTGCACTGAAAGTGTGCGGCGATCGATCTCTGCAGCAATGCAGAGATCGGTCGCTGTTTGTGAAATGCGAAGTGTTAGAGGTTTGAAGTCTGAAAGGGAGAAGGGATCGCTGCTATAGTTAGCAGCGATCGGATTGCTGCACAGCTAGCAGCGATCGATCTCTGCTCTGCAGCAGAGATCGATCGCCCCTGCTGTAATGCATGGCAGCGATCGATCTCTGCTGCAGTGCAGAGATCGGTCGCCTGTTTCATTTTGAGGACAGAGTTCCAATTCTGCCCTCCCACTTGTTTAATTTAATTTAAAGTTCTCTTTTAAAGGTTTTCTTTTAAGTTTTAATAAAGATTTGTTTTAAATGCATTTAAGGTTCAGTTTTAATTCCGATTCAGTTCCGATTTCAACCATAGTTTAAATTCCGCATAAGGTTTTAATTAAAGTAGAGGAAAGAAATAAGTACAAAAATGAAAATGAAAAATTTATACGGGTAAAATAAGGGTACAGTATTAGGGGTGTTACAGAAATTTTGGCAGAGTTTCCTTTGTTTTTAGTCTCCCCCACAGCTAGTATCATCCTGCATATTTGAATATCCAAACAGTTCCAGTATTTTGCCTCAAACATCAATTGCATCCAACAAAAATAAATATAACTAATGAACATCAAATTAATGAATATCCAACTACAAGTACTACAAATTTTCATCATCCAAATACAGTACATCATCAAAGTTTACAAAAAAAAACTCTCGGTCTCTGTGCATCGCCCTCGGTCGTCCCCTCTCTGCACGTAATAAAAGAAAGTTAGATTATAATGAGTTGAAATGTAATTAATAATGAGAAAAATATGTTCAAATATACCTAAGCTTGGGCAGCGTCGTCATCTCCAGTCCCTGGCAGCACACCCTCGTCGTCACCATCCCCCGGCAGCACACCCTCGTCATTTCCATCCCTCGACAGCACAACCTCGTCATCTCCATCACCGGTCAGGAGTACCTCATCATCGTCACCATCGGCACTAACAGCACCAGCTCTCCCAAGATCGTCGGGATCAAAGGAATGGGCATCTATCCAATCCTGGCAGATCCGTCTAGTCTCTCTGTGGTACTCCATCATATCTCTGAGGTACTGCATCATGTTTGCTTGACTAGATTGAACAGTCTGCACCTCCGTTCGAACGGACGCCACCTCCCTTCAAACATTCTCTATCAGCGCCGTAATAGAAGCCATATCTGTGGGAGGCACGATCTGAGGGGGGGAGTTGCCCTCGACGAGGGTGTTGCAGCACAGGAGGGGGCCGAACATCATTCCCCTCCGTCCACTGTCCGTCGACCTCACGCAGCCCCATCTTCACCAAATGCAGCCTGCCGAACGCATCCGCGGGCCGCTGTGGTATAGTCTGTGCCACTCGCGGTAACTGAATCTGAAAATACTCAATAATCTTCTGAATCAAGACAGTGTACGCGAGGTTCTTGGTCCGTGTGCGTGAGATCTCACTAATGTGACTCAGAATCACATAGCCGGGGTCGAAGAAGTTACCGCTATACAATTTCTCCATGACATAGAGACACATGTAGCTAACATGATCTCTATGTCCAACGCGCGATAGAATGGTGTGTGCTATAAGGTTATGGATGACGCGAGCTTTCACATTCAAATCTTTTGCTCCTGGCTTCACGATATCCACAAGATAAGCGTTCCGATGAATCTGTCTAATGAACGCTGTTCCCTCCGCTGTGGCAAGCATGGGCAATTTTTTCTGAGAATGGTAGTACTTTTCTGCCCCTTCTGCGTGAAAGCCAAGCACCTCATTCACAACCTGTGGCGTCACTTCATACTCCTCACCCAGTATGTAGGTCTTTATAACTCCCGACCTCCCTGAAAATCTCATGTTAGCATAGAATAGGCGAACCATTTTTTCACAGCTGACTCCCCGAATGGTGTAGAGTCCTTGAAGTCCGATCCTGTCAAACATTTCTTTTATCTCCAAGGACTCCCATCCTGAAAATTTTTAATAACAAATACATGAGACTAGTTCAACTAAATATTGTCGAAACAATTTGTAAGAATAATTTACTCAACCTGTAAAGTCCACCATCTTCGTCAACGACACCTTTCGGTGTACTATATCCAGCCGATATTGCTCTCGACAATGTTCACTGCGAAATTCCTTCGATTGTGAGGTCGATGAAGCTGGCTGTGAGGAGCTGGGAGCCGAGGAGCTGGGCGGTGGCTGTGAGGCCCTTGGAGGTGCCTGTGGAGCACGTGGATGTGGCTCTGAGACCCGTGAAACTGACTGTGGGGCCGGTGGACGTGGCTGTAAGGCCCGTGGAGTTGGAGGTGGCTGTGAGGGCAGTGGAGATGGCTGTGACATCGTTGGCCGATTTGAAGGTCCACCTTGTGACGTCGAATCCTTCTTTCGTTTATAAGCAAGTTTATCTGCCATTTTCGTAAAGTCTGCAAATTGGAAAGTCTCCAATATTAGCAACAATAACTCAAACCGTGGCGAAAATCAGAGCCCGGTCAAACTCGGCCTTCACAGCCATAACCCGGACGGACGCAATAATTTTCCGTCCGTCCGGGGTATTGCTATGATCCCCCGGACGGACGGATTAAAATCGCGTCCGTCCGGGTTATTCAAAAAAAGGCGATTTTGACCTAGGGCTCGGATTTTTGCGTTCTAAACGTAAAAATTTAAACTAATCCACTACAAAAGGAGTAAGATATTACCTGATGCGTTTTTCGCTTGAGAATCGCACAAGAAATTTGGAGAGCGACGAGAGAAAATGAATTCCGGCCACTGTTGAGTTCCCGGCGATTTTTCCTTTCTAAAACGATTATAATCGATCGCCCGGACGGACGGGAACTTATCCCGTCCGTCCGGGGTATTTTTTAAGTTAACCCGGACGGACGGGTAATTAACGAGTCCGAACGGGCAACGTGGCGACACGTGACAGATGTTGATTGAACCAACAATTGGGGACGGACGGAATAATTTATCGTCCGTCCGGGTCGGGTCCAAAAAATGCCCGGACAGACGCAAACGACGTCCATCCGTCCGGAGTGGTCATAATTGGCAGTTTTCGAATAGTTGATGGTTTGAATCGGGAAAATTTTTTGTTTGTGGTTGTTTTTGGAAAACGTGCGTAGTTTGTGGTTGTTTTTGGTAATTTCCCTTTTTTATTTCAGTCGAAGCCCATTGATTGTGTTGGGAAAAATAATAAAAAAATCTCACCGGAATCTCACTTAAATAAGCTGAAATCGTGATTAGTTACGTTGGTGTCGTAACACTGATCGTGACACCAATAGTAAACAACAATAATGGACAAAATAAAATGCGTAAAGTAAGGAGACACGAAATTGTTAACGCAGTTCAGCAACCAGCTTACGTCTATGGGGCCACGCCCAGAATTAAAAACATTTCAATGAGTTTACAAAATTACAAGACAACCGGACTTATACAAATAAAGACTCCCTCTTATCTTTGTCGCAGTCTCTAGCCAACTTCCTCAAGGAAACTGTTTTTGCGAGATCCCCTCGACTTTAGATCGACCTCTCCCGAGATCTAAATGCGACAAGCTCCCCTTGTCGATATTGACTCCTCCCGGAATCCGTGTATGGCAAGATCCCCTTGCCCACGATCAGAGTGACAAGCTCCTCTTGTCAATTAATAGAACTCCTCCCGAGTCCCAGTGCTGTCTCCTCCTTAGATTGATCTTAAATGGAGAATAAAATAGGATTGCGCCTATGACACCGCTTGTGACACCAACCGTTATTATAGGACGCAACCAACCACCACACTCGTATAACAATGAAATCCAACAGCAACAAAGGTAGAGTGTAGACAACAATCTCACAGAGATCGAAACAACCAAAAACACACTCACTCGCAGAAGCAAGAGAGGAAAGAAAACCGGCGGCACACAACACAAGAGAATATCTCCTAGAATAATAATAATCCGCTTACCTCTTCTGTGAAAGGTTGATGGTTAAATATATTCGCAGTAGATTGTCGTTCCAGAACAGAAAGCACAGCATAAGGAAACTCAATCTGAAAAATCAAACTCGCGACACCCTTGGTGACACATACGGAAAGTACCAGAATAAAACCATATATTGACCCCAAAATAGTTGAATGACAATTCTTGATCTCTGTTATGATTCACAGAACAATCTATATTCAAATCGGCCTTTCCATAGATAAAGATAATTGATAACTTGATTTCCAAGTAACTTTCCAAATAACTAACTTTTCTTATTTTTCAAGGTTACCATAAAACTAATATTCTGCATAACTTTGGTAACAAAATCTCCGATAAATCTTTCTGCTGTGCACCTGAAAAATATAGCAATCTATATTTAATATCTAATATAAATTTAATTACTTTTGCCAAACAAATATATGTCAACATAAAAATACATTAACATAAGCGGTACAAAAAACGATAGCAGATGCAATCCGAAAAATACCAGGAATATTTTTCCACTGCTGTAAATTATAACAGCCAAGAAGTAAGAGAAATAAAAGCCAAAATGAACACCGAGAATTTTACGTGAAAACCCAAATCGAAAAAAAATTACGGGGACCGAGTCCAGAAAGATCTTATTATGAAAAATAGGATTTACAATATTTTTCTAGATATTGAATATTCTAGAAAATATTCCCTAAGAGAAATCACCACTCTTAGAATTCTCACTGTACACAAAAGCACCACACCTATTTTTCTCCCACACCTTTCTTTTCTCTCTCTCCAAAAATTCTCACCTTTACTCTCCTTCACTCTCTTTCTCTTCTTCACTCTTTTTCTTCGAATGATCTTCTAAGTTCATTCAGACCTCTATTTGTAGAGCCTCTAAAGGAACACATTCCTTAAAATAAGGAATGTGAACAGCCGCAATTGAAGACGCCGAACAGCCGCAATTTAATTTTCAACATCTCATTAAATGAGATGTTTTTGTAGGCACCGAAAGAAAAGAGGACTTCTTCTCCTTCTCCAATTTTCAATGAAAAATTAAATGAGGAGATCCTTCATCATAAAGAAAGGACCTCGCAGATTGTTGATGTTAAATTTGTTTTTAAGATCACCAACAATTCTGATGACAAAGTTGGCCAAACTTAACTTACACTTGAGTAGAAGTATAGTTCTGTTCTTGTTCTAAATTCTTCTCTTCCCTCAGACTGATTAAATTCAATACTTACATTAGTTTTCAGTAGTTTTATTTATATATTCCTTCGTCTACTATCCAATTTGAGATTCATGGCAGTGTGTTGATCTGGAAATATATTCTGTGATTCTTTGATATGAGAACAATCTGCATTTTTGAGTAAAACTATGATTTAAAAAAGAGTAAGTTTAAGTTTACTTTATAATGTTATATTCTAATTTTACATTCTGATGCTGCACTTACGTGTCTCATGTCGAAGGTATAATTATAATGTGAAATTAGAAGGTAAGTCTAACGTTAATTTAAAAAAAAAGGCTTTTTTTTTTTTTTGGAAGTATGAATATGAGGATGCAAGATGAAAGGAGTCTTTTGTGGACTGGTGTTGAGTAGTAAATGAGCGGGGTAGTATAAGAAATAATATTGTGAGTTGGTAGGTTTGTTGGAGAATAGAGAATGATTTGTGTGAAGTGAGGGAAAGTGCATTATAAATAGGAAGTAGAGAGGGGTATTGAATATTGTTTGAAAAAAGATTGCCTAGAGCAGTTCATTTTCCTAGTGTATCTCATGGTAATTTTCCGGGCTGGATTACCGGACCTGTGGTGTGGCGTTTTAGTCCTGTTTTGTGATCTGTTGCTAGGATCAGAGTTATTGTTGTTGTAGTGGATGTTTTGAGTTGCTGGATTTGTTGAAATCATTGTGGTTCAGAAGAAATCGTGTTTCTTTCATATATTTTGGTGTTTGAAGTTTCAACTACTGGGTTTTAAAGCGACATCGCTCGTTACAATTGCCCTTATGTGCTCGTTACAATTGCCCTTATGTGCTTGTCGATTCTTATTTTTGGGATGGCGGAGAATCGCTCTTCTTACCAAATGTCTTCTGCCTCAAACTACAATTCATCTGGCTCTGAGTGAGTGTGACAAACTATTCGATTTTTTTTAAAGAGTAATGTTATGTTTACTCTCTTATTCTATCATCTTAAAATACTTCCTGACGTTTCAAGCATTGATTGGTGCAATTCAGATGCAATAAATGTAATAAATTATAAATAGTTAATTTATTATATTAATTTCACATTGTTTGACACATCAGCGAGTATTTTAATAAGGTAAAATAAGAGAGTAAGGTAGTATTATTTTTTTTTTAGGGTAAAGTGCAATTTGGCCCTACAACTATGTGAAATGGGCAATTTACACCGTAAACTTGGGTAAAGTGCAATTTGGCCCTTACAACTAGGTGAAATGGGCAATTTACACCGTAAACTTGAATAATAGGCAAGAACAACCTTAATGTATTAATAATGGGCAATATGGCCCCTACCGTCATATTTTCTATCAAAAAATAACATTTTTTCATCTTTTTTTTTTCAAAATGCTCCTCACTGGACCGAACCGAACCGGACCAGACCGGTTAAGTTAATTTCACTCTTATTTATTTATTTTTTTTAAATCATATTTCTCATACAAGAGAAGACAGATAAATAGAAATAAAAATAAAAATAAAAAACCAAAGTGCAATTAGTCGAACCGGTCCGGTTCGGTTTGGTCCAGTGAGAGGCATTTCGGAAAAAAAAAAATGAACAAGTGAAAAATTATTACTTTTGATGGAAAATATGACGGTAAGGGCTATATTGCCCATTATCAATACATTAAGGTTGTTCTTACCTATTATTCAAGTTTACGGTGTAAATTATTCATTTCACCTAGTTGTAGGGGCCAAATTGCACTTTACTCAAGTTTACGATGTAAATTGCCCATTTCATCTAGTTGTAAGGGTCAAATTGCACTTTACGCTTTTTTTTAATAACGTTTAGATTCATATTACATGGTGAAAGCATTGGTGTTTCTTGCCGTATAGTTATGCATATGATGGAACTTATTCTTTCTTAATCAAAAGCAAAGAGCCGTTCAAATGTACTCGGAAAATTTATGGCACAGAACAAGAAAATATTTGGAAAAGAAGGTTTGACACCCAAAGCCGGTGTTTAAGTTGAAGGAGAAGATCTACAATTGATAAAAGATAATCGTTCAAGACATGGAGAAAACGATGCGGATTCAATGGTATTTGTTGACTCAACATCTAGTTATATCAACTCCATCAGCAGAAAAAAAAATGACGGAAATTCAACTGCGAGTAGGCAATATCAACATTCAACAAAGTAAGACATTTTTCCGTTGTCCGATGAACAGTTTTCTTACAAGTTCTAGTTATTGTTTTTATCGAATAATAGGCATACGTGTCATATAAACAGCAAAAAGTACGAGGTTCTTTCATGGAATTGGTCTTAGGTGTCGTTAAAAAGATTGGTGGAAACAATTTGAAATATATTTTTGAAATAAATTATTGTGGACCCCATTATATTGCGCGCCTCTCGGCGCTGGTCGCCCAGACAGCGCGGGGGGGACCAGACGCAACAGCACGGCGCAGGAGAGGACGATCGATGACCGGAGATAGCATCAATCGATCGGCTGACTCTTTACCGCGATCAACAAAATTACCGAGCAACATAGACCAGTCGCCCCAGCGCCGCATACGCAATCAGAGGGGTGCGTGCCCAGACCAACCTGCGCACCTCTAGCGTGCACTCACGCACCACTTCACCTTTTTCCAACTTTTCACTTTTCTTTACTTCCTTCACCAAAGTTCACCTATAAAAGGGGGGTGAAACATTTGCATTCAAAGGTTGAAAAGGCATCAAAGTTTCAACCAATGGTAAGTGTTGTTGACAATTCAAAGGAGAATTTGAATTAAATGAGGGTCAATCAGTTGGAGTTGAATTGTGGGGTGGTTTGATTAAAAAATTTTCAAAGGTTAGTGGATGAAAAGAAAAAA
>CM039507.1:44106373-44195428 GCA_022432975.1 Begonia masoniana
GGGCATATAACCCCCTTTATAGGAGAGGGGGTATCTTCTTTAAAAGCATCTCAGTGATTTATTTTGACTTGGAGTGTTAAGTCTCTTAAATCCCATGAGTTATTACTCAAGGAAATCCGTAAAATACTTTTGCAAAAATAGAGGAAGAATATGAGTTTTTATCTGTATTTCGAGTATGCTAAATATACGTTATAATCTTATGTTCTGAATTTATTTTGTTATGTATATCGTTCATTTTGTTATAAATTTAAACCTGATTAAAAAAAAAAAAATAGTTAAAAACAACAAATGATCAAGTACTCACTAAATACATGACACAAGGATATAGTTTTAACGGATTTTTTTTTTTTTTTTTTTTTTTTTTTTTTTTTTTTTTCAAAAGCCGAAAATGAAATCGAGAATTGAATTAAAATACCACGTTAATTCGTGTAATAATTAAAAAATAATAATAAATAGTTTAAATAAAAAATAAAAAATTAAATTGTAAAAATCAAATTCTTGAAAAATGGTCCCTGTCACAGGGTTGATGAGTAAGGAGGTGGAAGGGAAGGTCCAGGGCAAACGACATGTCAATCTGAGCAGTTGCAGCTCTTTTCCAAAGTACTGCGTCAGAAAGGGCAAAGCAGCGACGTTTCGAGTGGCGGTGGGTCAGAGAGGGGGCTGCCTCTGAGCAAGCAGAAGCATCGGAGGGGAAGGCTTCTCATCAAACACGAGGCACAGCCTGAGCCAGCTTTTCACTAACGTGTGCGGGTGGGTGTAGTCAGACTCTGTTTCTCCTTCAACTCAATCATTGCTCTCTTCGTTTAGATTTGGAAATCAAAATATCATCTTCTAACTTTGATTTGAAAGCGACCGACAGTTCTCGTAGGAGTTCTTGCTGACATTATAAGACCGAAGGTTGTATTTTTTCACGTAGGTTCTAGAGAGAGAAAGGGTCCAACTTCTCCAACGGATGGAGAGAGAAGGGATGATCAAGAACTAAGAGAGAATCAGCTATTTGTCATTACTTTTTTTCGAGACATACGGAATTCTAATATATTTCGATAAATACGTGTTAACAAGAGTATAATACTCATGATAATCAGCTATTATCTATTTTATTAGAAGTTGTTTGACTATTTAATAGTTTGAAGTTAATAATAAAATTATATACAAAAGAATCTTAAAGATTTCTCCAAGTATCTTACATTTTCATCACGCGTAGAACAAATGAATACATTTCTTGCTCCTAAATATAAGATCACAAACTACGTCACGATTATGGGAGGTGGGTATTTGATAATTTCAACTGAAATCTCTAAATAAGTAAGAAAGTGGAAGAAAGTAGAGTCTTGGAAACGTGGGTTTTTTAGAAAACACCAGTTTAGAGTTATTTGGTCGTTAATTTGGATAAGATGTTGTTTCAAAGCAACAAACTTGACTTGCCACGAGTGTTCTTCAAATGGTGTCGTTTTCGGTATATAATCCAAAAAAGTTGTTCGTAAACGGATCGAAAACTTCAACTTCACTGCAGTTCATGTCATTCTGAAAAGGAAGTTCAAGTTTTCTTCCAACAAAGATGGTTACGATGACTGTCAAGTCAAGCTCTTCTTCTCCAATAAGTAATCTGTTGCAGAACATTTAACGTCTAAATCGAAGTTTCTGTCGTTTAAGTGCAGTACAGTAAGCCGGGAACCTTTCTTTTTCTGCAAATCTTTAAAAAATGGACATGTTTTAATCATTGAAGTCAGGTTCTGTAATGGTTAATGTTAGACCCCCTCTCGGGTTGTAGAGGAAGGAGGTCTGGGAAGTGACTCTGTCGGATTGGATTTTTCCTAGAGTCTCACTGTTTATTTCCATCAGCTTTCACTTGTGTAAGTCATTCGAGATTGTACTTTACTTTGCCATATAATTATTTTCATTTATCTTGTATTTCTATTATTGTTTGTACTATCATATTTGTTACTTCGAAGAGGTTATGGATTTGTGTTAAAACTTTCGCTTTTAGTATTAGGTTAGACGATAGACCTCCTTAAAATTGATCGTTTAACTTAACATTTATGTCGGACCCTCGTAGGTTGTGACAGGTAATCTCGTAGAAAGCATCTCTCGCAGAGGAATAACTCTTACCTACGCACCCGAATAAAGCAGATTAAGGGGCCCAGTTTTTGGTTTGCTTAAGACACATTTCTGACTATCGTCTTCACTTTTCCTGGTCAAGCCATGGCCTAAATTTCAAAAGCTCAATACCCACCACCCAGACTTTCTTCTCCTCCACTCAAACATGCAAGTTTCTTCTCAGCAAGCAAGCAGAATCTGAGTTTAATTAATGACTTCAATATATTTAAAAGTCAAAGCTTGCCGAACATAATTGTTTAGAACAAGCCAAGCCAAGGCTTGTCCCACTTTTCTTCTTCTTGTTGGGTGAGACAATTGTGCAATATAAGAGCAAGAAGACGTTGAAGCATTGCTTCAGAAACGTTTAGTATGATGGCTTTGGTTAGCAAATTGTATTGCTCCTCTTCTCCAGCCGTTCTCGTCGTTCGACGGAGGCCTCACGTCGCCAACGGAGGCGGCTTCGTCGTGACCGATTGCAGCCAGAAAATCATTTTCAAGGTCGATGGCTGCGGAATTCTCGGCACGAAGGACGAGCTGATTCTGAGAGATAGCAATGGAGATGCTCTACTTCTCATTCGTAGAATGGTATGTATATCTTCTGATACTCATCATTTGTCAATATATTTCAATGATTAGTGTATAGAACTTGTTCTCTTTTCAATCATATCGACATTATCCACGTCGGAGAGACAACGACGTCGGAAAAAGTTACTTTTCGACCCCTGATTTTGGTTGTAGAATTCAGAGATGAGTGTTTGTTTCTCATTTTGTGGGAACTTTTTCGAGCAGGGCGGGATGATTGAGGCTCTAAGCGTTTACAGAAGATGGAAGGGTAGGAAATTCGACTACGAAGGAGTCGAGAAGCCGGTGTTCGATTTGAAAGAATCAAATTCGTGTTTTGGTAAGAGCAAAAAGTTTAGAATCTGCACAAAACCCAGAATGAGCAATAACAAAGACTGGGATTTTGAGATAAATGGAAACTTTCCTGATAGAGAATGCAGCATCAATGACAGCTCAGGCAATATCATAGCACAGGTAACTAGTTTCCATGTTTTCAAGTGAATACGTAAATGATTAAAATTATTTTCAACCACGAAACGTAAGTTTTTGAAATTATCAATGATTTATCGAAAGATAGCTAAACCTCCCCGTTTTTACTTGTCCAACTGATTAGTTTGGAGTGAACAAGGAAGTGAAGAAGGTGATGGGAGGCAATGATCTCTACCATGTGGTGGTCAAGTCGGGGATCGATCAGGCTTTCGTCTTCGCAGTGATAGCGATTCTCGACTACACACACGGAGAATCTACGAGATGCTAAGGGTAAAACCCGCCATTAATGAAAGGACTATTCCTTCAAATTCATGCCAACTAACTCCAAGCTTTTTATGGAAGCTTTGATTCATGTACTCGTATAAAACATTGTTGTAGTTTGTACTTAGCCTGACTTGATCACCCTGTTCTATCTGTTTCAAATTTTATGATGAAATTGTTGTCCGTGTTTTAATATATTTCTTAGATTTCAGATAAAGAAGTCTACCTAACATTATTCATAGGATTAAATCCAATTTCAACATCAAAATATGAGTTTAATTTGAAATAACTCTTAAATTAAAAATTTTAACAACCAAAATTTTAAACTATTTAAAATGTAATAAATCAAATCTTGGCAAGAGGCCGATCACCCATCGTTCTCAATTTATGCCGACATTAGGGAGCCAATCTAAATTGAACGGCCTCCCGATCTGTCCAGTGCTTACGTGGCACTGCATATTAGGTCGAAGGGTCGATGTGAGAGGTGGAGACCCCCCCTTCAACGTGCATCGCACGTGATTTGAGGCATGAGGAACACCGTCATACATCGGCCCCCGTTCCTTGCAACTCCATTTTCAAGGTTTTCGAGAACGAGGGGTCACTGCCCCGGATCAGTCCTCGTTGTTGGCCCTAACTTTTTGGTAAGATTGAGAACGAGGACTACATCCCGAAACGGTCCCTCTATCTCAACTATTTTGCATGAGAACTGAGAGTCAATGTGGGGCGTGGAGGCCTCCCGTTCAACGCACGTGATTCAAGAACGTAGGGTCACTGCCCCGGATCGGCCTCCCGCCTCTCTCTTTTCAAGTTTCTCGAGAACGGGAGTCACTGCCTCTGATTGGCCCCCCTATTGTTGGCCCTAATTTTTTGGTAAGATTGAGAACGAGGGATCGCCGCCGCGAAATGACCTCTCGATCTCAATTATTTTGCATGAGAACAGGGGGTCGTTCTCAGGAACGTGGAGTTGATCTCCGACACTGTAATTGTTCGAATTTTTAAATTCAAAAATGTAATCGGGTATTTTTATATTTATAGAATGTATAAATATACGTTGAAAAAGTTGGATTGAAGAAATGATACGTTAAAAAGTGAAAAACGTGGCCGATCAATCGCCCCTGTTAAATTTTAAATGTATAAAAAATTCAATCATCAGATAAAATTTTGATTAATTATAAAAATTAGATTAAAATTTATCTCATTTAGATTAGATTAAGGTTAATTGAGTTTAAAGATTTATTAAACTCAGTTTTATGGTAATAAACCAAAGTTGAAAGCCAAAATAGTAATTTAGAATGGTTTAATGGTGATTAACCATTAAACCACTGTTGCAAATGGTTAAGGTGGCAAAATTGTTGTGGTGTTATGTGGGAAAAAAAAAAGAAAAGGGGGAGAGAAAAAAGAAAAGAAAGAAGAGAGAGAGAAAAGAAGAACCGCGAGAAGGAAGGGAGAAAAGAGAAGAAAAGGAAGAAAAACAGTGATTTTCGTCGACCGTTCTTTAGGAAAAATTGTTCAGCTCGTTGAGATGATCATTTTGTTAGAAAAATCGATAGATTCGGAGGAGATTTTCAGTTAAAGTGAAGGAACCGACAAACTGGTAAGTAAATCTAATGGTTAAAATAGTTAGTTTTTACTTTATTGCATTACTAGTTGGAGATAGTTTACATTTCTACCTTGGATCTAGATATGATAGAGTTTGATTGATGATTGAAGGGATAAATTGATGTTGTTTTGGATGATATAAATGAATTAAATTGTTTTGCTTTGAAAAGAATATGTTTTTTATAAATGTATCAAAAGGAAATGTTTTGGAAACTGATGAGTTACAAATTATTATTTTGAAAATGATGTTTTACGTTGAATTGAACATATTGATTCAATATCATGGGTGAGTTGAGTTGCATTACTTTAAACATGCATAGCATTGCTTTATAACTGATTTTAAAGTATGTATTTAGGAAGGAGGAAGTTGAAAGTTGTAGTAACATAAGAACCTATTGGACTGTATTTGCCTCTTCGTGTGCGATAAGTATGACTATGAAAATGATTGGGAGATTAACTATGTGTCCTACTTGGGTTGAAAATCCCTAAATCTCGCAGGGAAGCAATGTGTAAGGTCCTACAGCCTTACCGGTGAAAGCCCATAAACTTGTAGAGTTGTGTGACGGTCATATGAGTCAATTATAGTGGATTGCATTTTTGAAATATCAATTTGAATGTTAAAAGATTGCATTGAATGTTTTGTGAAAAGATGACTTTAAATCGTGAAATATTTATTTTAAATTGCATGAGATTTATTTATTGGTTGAGAATGGTTTTAAACTGTGGTTAATGGCATTGATTTTTAAATGATTCTAATACGAACATGCATGCATTGTTATATAAATGATATGAATTTCAAATCAAAACAAATTGATTTAAAAAATAATCAATGTTCGGTGGAGGATGAAATATGGTCCTAGATAGTGTGAATAGAGACTAAGTTAGCTATTCTAACTGCTAGATTTATTTGCTGGACATAAATCTCATTATGTGAATTATCTATATTTTTCAGATAACGAGAACATTCACTTAGATGGTAAAGCAAAAAAAAAAACAAATCTAAAAACGATAAAGAGGCATAGGCAAAACCATCGAGGTAGATGGTTTTCTTTTGTATTGGGACCGGGATAGGCAGTTTAGAAATCTTTTTTGAACGGTCACGTGTGTGTGACCTTATTATAACTATGTTGTAGCATACTTAGAGACTCTGATGTGTAGGAACGAGATTGTCTAAGAGGGGGGTGAATTAGACCTTTTAAAAAAATTTCTTAAACTAATCAGCAAGCAAACACAACAATAAAAATAACAGAGAGAGATAGAGAAAAACCAACACAAGAGTTTTTACGTGGTTCGGCCAAAACCTATCTACATCCACGCTTCAAGGTTCCCCCTTGAAGATCCTTAACCTTCTCCTCAACGGAAGACAAGATCGAACTCCGGCGTCGATCTACCTGCCTTTACAATTCTGGATTATTCTTCACGGGCGATAATCCACTGCCTTATACAGATTTTGAGTTTGAAACAATCAATACAATCTAAACTCCCTAAGGTTAAATCTCAAGTTTAGGTTCGAGAGGAGTAGATGAAATACAAAGTATGATAGATTTAGCAGATTAGGGCTCAAGAGTAAAAATTCGCAAAAGTTGTTTCTTCGTGCTCTAACCTCAGCTTAAATACTCTATCTGATTTTGCTTCACAGAATTGAATGCTTCTTTCTTCAAATGGAAAATGTTACCGTTGGGAAGCATCCGTACTGAAGGAGATATCCGTTGCATCTGAAATTGCTGTTCGTCGTCGCCATTAAAGTTCTGAAGTTAATGCGAAAACGACGTCACTGTAGCTTCGCGGTTATATTCAAAATTGAACTCCATCGGCAGATGAAGCTTGAAAACGCCATCGGCAGATGCAAGCCTTGAACTCCATCGGCAGATGAAGCTTGAAAACGCCATCGGCAGATGAAGCTTGAAAACGCCATCGGCAGATGAAGCTTGAAAACGCCATCGGCAGATGAAGCTTGAAAACGCCATCGGCAGATGAAGCTTGAAAACGCCATCGGCAGATGCAAGCCTTGAACTCCATCGGCAGATGCAAGCCTTGAACTCCATCGGCAGATGCAAGCCTTGAACTCCATCGGCAGATGCAAGCCTTGAACTCCATCGGCAGATGAAGCTTGAAAACGCCATCGGCAGATGAAGCTTGAAAACGCCATCGGCAGATGAAGCTTGAAAACGCCATCGGCAGATGAAGCTTGAAAACGCCATCGGCAGATGAAGCTTGAAAACGCCATCGGCAGATGAAGCTTGAAAACGCCATCGGCAGATGCAAGCCTTGAACTCCATCGGCAGATGCAAGCCTTGAACTCCATCGGCAGATGCAAGCCTTGAACTCCATCGGCAGATGCAAGCCTTGAACTCCATCGGCAGATGCAAGCCTTGAACTCCATCGGCAGATGCAAGCCTTGAACTCCATCGGCAGATGCAAGCCTTGAACTCCATCGGCAGATGCAAGCCTTGAACTCCATCGGCAGATGAAGCTTGAAAACGCCATCGGCAGATGCAAGCCTTGAACTCCATCGGCAGATGCAAGCCTTGAACTCCATCGGCAGATGAAGCTTGAAAACGCCATCGGCAGATGAAGCTTGAAAACGCCATCGGCAGATGAAGCTTGAAAACGCCATCGGCAGATGCAAGCCTTGAACTCCATCGGCAGATGCAAGCCTTGAACTCCATCGGCAGATGCAAGCCTTGAACTCCATCGGCAGATGCAAGCCTTGAACTCCATCGGCAGATGAAGCTTGAAAACGCCATCGGCAGATGCAAGCCTTGAACTCCATCGGCAGATGAAGCTTGAAAACGCCATCGGCAGATGAAGCTTGAAAACGCCATCGGCAGATGAAGCTTGAAAACGCCATCGGCAGATGCAAGCCTTGAACTCCATCGGCAGATGAAGCTTGAAAACGCCATCGGCAGATGAAGCTTGAAAACGCCATCGGCAGATGAAGCTTGAAAACGCCATCGGCAGATGAAGCTTGAAAACGCCATCGGCAGATGAAGCTTGAAAACGCCATCGGCAGATGAAGCTTGAAAACGCCATCGGCAGATGAAGCTTGAAAACGCCATCGGCAGATGCAAGCCTTGAACTCCATCGGCAGATGAAGCTTGAAAACGCCATCGGCAGATGAAGCTTGAAAACGCCATCGGCAGATGAAGCTTGAAAACGCCATCGGCAGATGCAGGACGTCAAAATGTCATCGGCAGAAGCAATCTTGAAAGCCATCGACAGAAGCAGCTTGAAAACGCCATCGGCAGATGAGCTTGAAAACAGCCATCGCATGATGCATTCCTTGACTCCTCGGCAGATCCTATTGTGGATGCCATTCTTTTCTTCAACCGGTGGATGTCTTCTTTGTCTTTTAGCTATCGGTTAATGTGAATATTTTATACAATTTCAGCCCTGTACACTTAACCAATATTGTTAGAAAACTAAAATACCCTTTTTAAGGGTATTTTCAACAGATTAAAACACAAACATAATTCATTATTCTCATTTAACAAACATAATCAAATTACATATTTATCATCCAAATACATCATCAAAAACTTAGTTAGACTTAAACACTAATTAAGTCAACATGATGTATATATATATATATATAAACTGTTTGAAAACATCTTATTTTAAGATACCAAGTACAAGGAGGACAAGTTTAGATAAAAATACAAACGTATCCATAAAAATTGAAAGCTCAAAATTTATTATCATTTCCCACCTCGGGAATCCTAATCATCGAGGCTCGTCGGGTCGGGTCTTGACAGACACTATATAGGAAATACCCTCCATTATCACCCCATGCTGGTAAAAAAAATCCTCAAACCTTTACTTTTTCTTACTCTAGTGAATTTTCTCTATATTAGCGACGTCGATGGATTATGATTCGAATAGATCGGTTGATTTAGATGAGACATTAACTTTTAATGCCAATATAGACTAGTATTCGTACTCCACGCCCATATATGGTGATTTTCGGACATTTGATCACCTTGAAGGTAATGAAGAAATAAAGGTACAATCGACGTTGAAAACTCTAGATGATGAACTTTGAACATCGATTGACTCAGAGGATGATGAAGTGGAAAACGTACATGTAAGGGAAGAAATTTCGATTTTATTTGAGAAAAAATATAGTTCTTTAAAGGCAATTAGAAAAGAAATAATAGAATATACTTTGAATAATAGTTATGAGATCAAATTCATTATAAATAAATCTTGGCGATTGACGGCAGTGTGTGAAGACGGATGTGATTGGCGACTGCATGGTTCGAATATGTAAAATGAGATTACGTTTCAAATAAAAAATTTCAATGATTGTAACAACTGTTTAAGAAAAATTGAGAATCGACACGCAACTGTAAAATGAGTGGCAAATCATTATTTGGATAGGTTCAAAAGTCAACTTACATAGAAAATTCAGTCCATTATCGAGACAGTGAGGAAGGATTTGAATGTCAACATTACACCAAGTCTTGCCAGAAGAGCAAGAAGCGAAACTCGAAAACTTAATAAAAGGAATGACAACGAACAATATAAGTTATTGTGGTCTTACGTAGAAGAAATTTGTAGATCAAATTCAGGTAGCACATTAGGCCTACCGACAGACTTACTTGGTAGGCTCTGTCGATAATGAGTCATGTGTATTCGAAAAAATGTATATGTGTATGGCTGCTTGCAATCCAGGTTTACTGCAGTGTGGTAGACCAATTATATATTTGAATAGTTGTCATATAAATGGCTCATGTCCTGGCCAATAACTGATAGCCGTTAACATTGATGACAACGATGAAATATATCTCGTTTTTGTTGCCAATGTGGAATCAAAGTGTATGGACTCATAGATGTGGTTTTTGAAATTATTAAAAGAAAACCTAAATACTTAATCGGGATATGGGATGAACATTTGTTTCGGATCGACAAAAGGTATACTATATTTTCTATTGTTCTTTCAATTATTGGGGCATTGTGGTAGTTATATTGTTTTATGTTGATTTTGTTGTTCTTTCAAATATCTGGGGTTGTTTCCAGCTATGCAGCGACAATTACCGTGAGCCGAACACCGCTACTACCTCCGGCATATGTATGCAAATTTTAAAAACCAATTTTGGGGCAAAGTATATAGAGATGCAATGTGAATGTGACCAGGACAACCACAACTTTTCTTTTCGAGAGAGAAATGAGGAACTTACATCAGATTAATCAGAATACCCACGCATATATTCGAGGTAGACGACAAAATAACACTTTCATCATCCGATGGCTAAACACTCTACATCTACCGATCGCTAGATGTAGAGTGTTTAGTGATCGGATGATGTAAAGCTTGTAAGCTATCGGAAGATGTCTTAGATGAACACGTGAATTTCACCTGTCTATCGGTAGATGTTTTAATGAGTCACGAGAGCTGCACGTGCTCATCAGTAGATGTTTTCTACTGAACGTCGGTGAGAGAGTTGTGTAAAATGCACGATACAAATCGGATGGTGTGAGCTCTGATGCATGCAAACCCATGCAATCCGAGATCGATGAAGTCGAGCGACTTGAGGGCAATTCATCTCCGCCCGACTATGTCTTAGAACCGATGATCGTGTATGGTCGCTCGTGTCTGTGAGCGATTAAGTAAGTAATGTATTTTACACACTTATTTATACTTTCTATATTTGATTTGATAAGCTTTTCTCAAGCATTTGAAGGAATCTAATATATTTTGTACAAGTGTGCAGAAATTTTAATTACAACAGGAATCGGATCGAATTAAAGAAGTTGAAGAAAAAAAAAGAAAGAAGAAACAAACTGAAGCTAAAAATAAGAAGCAGAAGGATGGAGATCGATCTCTATCTATTCCTGAGATCGATCGCCACTCATGCCCAAGAATAAACGGAAGCCAGCGATCGATCTCCATATATGTGAAAAAGCCAGAGACCGATCTCCATCCATGTAAACCAAGCCAGCGATCGATCTCCTTGAAAGTAGAAGAAAGCAGAGATCGATCTCCATATAGTGAAGAAATCCAGCGATCGATCTCCATAGAAAGTCAGAGATCGATCGCCATGCATGTTAGGAGAAGAAGCGATTGATCTCTATACAATACAGAGATCGATCGCCGTACATGAAGAGAAGGCAAAAGAAGCTTCAGCGACTGATCTCCATACATTGCAGAGATCGATCGCCTCTCAACCTACAAATTTGGAATGTTGAACTTTTAATCTGAACCGTTCATCTGAAGGCAGATCTAATCTCAACCATTGATTGAGTTGAAAGAAAACAATAAAACCTAACGAGGCAGCGCCTTTAGGTTATTCTGCATTCTGGAGACGGAGGCCGAGAGCAACACCGAGGCGATTTTCGGCGAGAGGGGCGATCAGGCTATATTCATAATAGTTTTATTTTCTTTTTACTTCCACTGTTTCATCATGCACATCTTTTTATTTATTGTTTATTTTTGTTTTAGCATGAACTAAACTTCTCGTTCTAGGGTTTCGACGTAACTTTACTATGATTATTTATTTTTCTTAATTCAGGTTCTTAATTTTCTGTTCCTGTTCTGTGTTGAGTAATTTATTCTGAACGTAATACTTAGGTTTGCTTGATCACCAAAACTAAGTACTTTAGGGTTAATTCGGGATGCGAGAGCGGAGAATTTAACCGTGCACTGAATAAATTGCCTTAAAAAGGACCCTAGGCTAGAGATAGTTAGGGCGTTTGAGTGGTAAGATAATTTCTTGTTCTTAATGTATTCAATTAATTCTCAGGATTAGAGACCGAGAGGTGATAATTCGTTAATTGAATAAGTTTGTCTTTGCTCGAGAGAGATTGATGAATATTTTTGTGAAATTGTCATCAACACGAAGGAATAGGAATTAATTACTTGAATTAGGTTTAATAAATAGGATTAGTTAAGTGAAATCGGAACCCTGGATTTT
This sequence comes from Begonia masoniana, assembly GCA_022432975.1. NCBI lineage: Eukaryota > Viridiplantae > Streptophyta > Magnoliopsida > Cucurbitales > Begoniaceae > Begonia > Begonia masoniana. Next base: position 44,118,295 of record CM039507.1, read on the forward strand.
CTCATCATATAATCTTACTCTTTTATATTCAAGTCTATTAATTAAATTGTTTAATTTCTTTTATTTGAATTATTTTAATTTAATTTAAAATCTAAAATTATCAACATATTATTTATTTTCAAATTAAACTGAAAATTAGATATTCAATATTTAACATATTTATTCCTCGTGGGATCGACACTCGTACTTATATACACTTTATTACTTTTGCGACACGTGCACTTGCATATACGATTTTTCGCAACAGTAATATCACTAAGAAGTCAGGTACAAGGGATTAATTCTCCATCAGATAAGTTGAAGTCTTTAAGTCTGCTAGATACACTGTTAAAAAAAAAAAAAAAGAGTCCAATTATGAATTAAAGTTTAAGTAAAGTCAAGAATTTCGTGGCGATCCTCCCGAGTCGTTACAATTATGGCACAAACCATAGATATTGGGCTAATCATGCATTTTCTTCGATTCCCAAGTGTGAACTGGGATTAAACAATTTATGTGAGTCACTTAATGTAGTTATATTACCTGTGAGGTACAAACTGATTTTGACCACGTTCGAGATAATCTGAAAGTATTTAATGACTAGGATTGTCAAAAAATATGAGAAGTTGACCTCATCAAAAGACGTCTTATGTCCCTAGATAAGAAAAAAACTTGTAAAGCTATATGTCGATGAACCGCCAAGTTCGACCTAATGATGTTGTGTGGTATATGTAGGTGTCAGGGGTATAATAGTCACACTTGTCTTGACAGGGGATCCACTTCAGGCGCTACTTCCACTTCTGCTTTGCAAGACACATTTATGGGTTTTCACACATTTTACGGGACATAGGTATATTTCAACATATTTTGCTCATAAACACATTTTAATTATTGTCTAATATAGTTTTCATTATGTGCAGGAATCGTCTACACACGACAAAGATAGAAATGTATGACTATTCGGGCTCTAATTTATGTATTTATTATACTGTGTAATATGTGTATTTATTATAATGTGTAATTTAGTGAGATAAAGTTGTAAAAATCGACAGTGTTTCTTTTGTTTTATGACTCCCCCATAGCTAGCTTCAAACAATTCCTGTATATTCAAATAATAATTTTATAACCAACAATCAGTTCCAGACAATTAAGTAGCACTCAAGTACAGTCATAAAGTAAAGTACAATCACACACACACATAACATAAACTAAATCACAAACATAAACTAAAGTACAATCATAATAATCATAACATAAACTAAAGTACAAATATAAAGTAAAGTACATAAAATAAAATACAAAACACAAATTAAACTGTGGTGCGAGATCGTCCTCGTCTCACTCCACCCAATCCATGAGAAATTTCTTCAGTTCTCTGTGGGACTCAGTTAGCTTTCTCTGTGTCACAGTGAGCTCCTCGACTTTGTGATGACCCGAATGGAATGAGTACGTATGAGTACGACTGCAGGGCAAACCTCGAGACCTAAGCTGAGTGTAGGCGAATCCTGGACTCGAGTATAGGCGAATCCCAGGTCATAAAAAGGGGTCGTCACAATCCCACATTGCTTGGGAAAGTATATAGAAATGAAACATATGCAAGGACACCCTTCCAAGATAGTAAGACGCGTTTTGGAGCACAATTGGCAACGGATCCCATAAGAACTCCGAAATTAAAAAGTGCTTCGACGAGAGTAGTACCAGGTTGGGTGACCGACTGGGAAGTCCTCGTCAAACAAAACCGTGAGGGAAGGATATTGGGCTACGACCCAATCCCCAGAGCGGACAATATCTTACTGAGAAAAGTGATCGTTACAAATGGTATCAAAGCCTGTACCCAACCAGAAATGTGGCCAACAAGGACGTTGGGCCCCCGAGGTGGGGTGATTGTGATGACCCGAATGGAATATGTACGTATGAGTATGACTACGGGGCAAACCTCGGGACCTAAGTTGAATGTAGGCGAATCCTGGACTCGAGTATAGGTGAATCCCGGGTCATAAAAAGGGGGTCATCACAATCCCACATCGCTTGGGGAAATATATGGAAATGAAACATATGTAAGGAAACCCTTCCAAGATAGTAAGACGCGTTTTGGAGCACAATTGACAATGGATCCCATAAGAACTCCGAAGTTAAAAAGTGCTTTGGCGAGAGTAGTACCAGGTTGGGTGACCGACTGGGAAGTTCTCGCCAAACAAAGCCGTGAATGGAGGATATTGGGTTACTGTCCAATCCCCAGAGCAAACAATATCTTACTGGGATAAAGGGTCGTTACAGGAATATTTGCAAAGGTGGAGGTTCTTTGATCTCCCTTGAACACCCAAGTCCCGTCGACTGCAATTAGGCCTATCCGAATCAAATGAAGCCTATCAAATACATCGTCGGATCTCTGTGCTTTCATTTGCTTTCCAATCGGTAGCTGAATCCGAGCTCACTAGTTGATCTTCTGTATCAACGTGTCATATGGCAGATTCTTGTTTCATATCCAACCGATCTCATGCATGTGACCTAAATTCACGAAGCTAGGGTTAAACACCTCCCCATTGTACAGTTTCTTCATCACATAGAGATCCATGCAGGTCACGAGATTTCTATGTCTGTCATGAGGTAGAATGGTGTGGGTTATCAGATTGTGAATAACCCGAGCTCTGATGTTCAAATCTTTAGATTTTGGCATCACAAACCCAGCACTGTTGGAATTGCAATGAATTTCTCTAAGGAACTCTAGTCCCTCGGTCCATATGAAAAAATCACAATCTCGGAAAGCATGGTAGTATCTCTCCACGTTATTCCCTTCTCTAGCAAACTCGAGCAATTCATTAATTGACTCTGGAGGTATAACAATCTCTATATCAAGAATATACATCTTCAAACATCATACCATCCCAGTAGAGGTCAAGTTCACATAAAACAAACGAATAATTCGGTTGCAACTATCGCCCCTGAATCCGTACACCCCGTGTAGGGCAATTTTGTCGAACATCTCTTTGATCTGCATCGACTCCCACCCTCTAAAATTGATTGTCTTCAAATGAATAACCGATCGGTTTGACATATCTCGCTCAAACTGCTATTGACATATCTGATTTTGAAATTAAATCGAAACATACCTAGTTGGCAGTTGTCGCACTTGAGCCGGAGCACCTTGTGATGACGGTGTCCGGTTTATCGGACTCCCTTAAGATGGTCATCCTTGTGAAAACAATGAAAAATTTGGCAGAGCACGTTCGGTTAAGCCACCTTGTGATAGACCTCTCTGTGACAGGGCAACTTTTCATTCAATCATCAATTTGAGAGTCATTTGAGGAAAATTTGAGGATTTAGGTTGAATTTGGAATTTGGACGATTTAAAACTCGAATTTGTGAGGATTTTTTGGATGATATTTGAAGAAAACGATTAGGGGGCATGAAATGGTCAAATTTTGGGTTAGAATCGCAGGGGAGCCGATTAAAAATCGAGTTTTTCGATAGCGAGAGGTGAAAATGGAGGGTCGATTCCTTATATAGAATTGGGGATCGGCCCCCTGATCTGGGGCAGTGACCTCTGTTCTTAGCACTAATTTTAACAATGTGGAGTCACCGCCACAGATCGGTCATTCGTTCTCAAAATGAGGTATGAGAACGGGAATCATCGTCTCGGATCGGCCATTTGTTCTCAAAATGAGGTATGAAAACGGGGTCATCTCCCCAAATCGACTCTCCATTCCCGAGAACCTTGAAAAGGGAGAGGCATGAAACGGGGAGTCGATCCTGAGCAATATCTCATTATCTTGAATTACATGCGGTGCACGTTGTACGAGAGTCTTCACCCTTAACCCTTCAACTCAATATGTCCAGTGCCGCGCAAGCACTAGACAGGTCAGAGGCCGTTCAATTTAGATTGGTCATCTGATCTCAGCATAAATTGAGAACGAGGGGTGATCGGTCCCCTCCAAGATTTTTTGATGTTATATTTTACATAGTTTAATATTTTAACTATTAAAATTTTTAGTTCAAAAATTATTTTAAATTAAACCTATACTTTAATGTTCAAATTGATTTTAATCCTTATTCATATAAATTAGTCCACCTCTATGAGACCATATAAATGGAGATGCTAGAAATTAGGGGTGGGCAGAACCGGCCCGGAACCGTAAAACCGGACCGGACCGACGGTCCGGGCCGGTTCTTGGCCGGTTCTGCCTACCGTGGGACCGGTTCCGGTTCCACAGATTCGGGAACCGAGAACCGCGGTCCGGTTCCCGGATCTTGGTACCGGGCCCGGGAAATCCCACAGGAGGACCGACCCATGGGTCGGCCCGGTGGATTATCCGACCCATGGGTCGGATAACTTGAAAAACAAAAAAACCCCTAATTTTATTTTTCACTTCCAGCGTTGCCCAGCCCCTGCACTCCCTCGTTTCATTTCACTTCTCATTTCCATTTCATTTCACTCCCTCATTTCCATTACCCCTCATTCCATTTCATTTCACTCCTTCATTTCACTCGCTCATTTCCATTTCATTTCACATTTTTTCACTCCTCAGACAGTTCCTCCTCCTTCGCTCTTCTCCTCCTGGCTTCCAACAATGCTTTCAGCAGCATAAACTCCTACTGCGGGAGCTGGAAATTCTCCATTGAGGCGAACAACGCCGGCGACTGGAAGTCTATTATTCTTTTACAATGCGCGCTGTACGTCGCCAACTTCATCGAGCTCGGTATTTGTCGGATTCCATCAAGGTGGCGGGGTTCGCTTCAGCGTTTTCTAAGACGATGGAGATCTCCTCGGATGGGAAGGACGCTTGGCCCTTGGGTGTTTGATATCGACGAAATTTTACTCTCCAATGTGCCCTTTTACTAGATCTATGGCTTCGGGTAAAACAGAGTCCAGATCTATGATTTGTTTTATTTTTAAATTAAAAAAAAAAAAAAAATACATGGGAGGGAACCGGTATCGAACCGGAACCGGACCGAATGTTCAGTTCGGTTGCGGTTCGGTACCGGTTCCGCTAGGGACCGGTTCCGGTTTCAGGAATTAAATTCCCGAAACGACCGGTCCAGTCCGGTTCCCGACCAGAACCGGCCCGGACCGGACCGTGCCCAGCCCTACTAGAAATCTCATCGTCTAGAACTAGAACAAACTTTAATATTATTGGTAGGAGATGTATATTTTCTGACATAACGTACTAAATATTTATTTTTTAATAAATGTTTAAATTTTAATCAACAATAAATTTCTTTACCTATCCAATTTCTAAGTACTATACAGAATCGTACATGACGTAAGCGCCCTTTTTTTGACTCTGATTAGTTATTATTTATTAATCTATAAATAATTCAAAAATTTTTTTAATCATTTCGGGTCTGGCTATCTAGCAGTTCTTATCCTTCGCCCGACCTCAATCGCCATGGCTCCGATTCCAACAGTTCAGCTGCTTTCCGCCTTCTTCCTCTCTTCCTTTCTCGCCGTCTCTCTCCGCGTCATCTTCTTCTCCCCTATTTCTCCCCGCCCACTTCACTTCCCTTCTACTTCCTCCTCCTCTGCCTCCCACCTTCCTCCCAACAACAAATTGCAGGTTTTTCCTCTGCTCTCTCATGGGGGTTTCGTCTTTATTTTTTTGGCTAAATATTTGTTTTCAGGGAGTAAGTAAACTAGGAGAAGGATTTCTCAGAGATCCAGAAGATACGTGTGTGGATAAAGACGGTACGTTGTACGCAGCTACTCGAGATGGGTGGATTAAGAAATTCCGTCATGGAAATGGGTCTTGGGAGAACTGGAAATACTTAGATTCTCGTACTATGCTTGGTCTCACTGCAACTAAGGCAGGCCAAATCATTGTTTGTGATGCGGAAAAGGTATAATCCGCCATTGATTTCTCCTCATAAACCAGCGCAGAGAAGGTGAACTTCTGAATTTTGCAGGGATTGCTCGAGTTTTCTGATGATGGTATCTCAAACATTGCTTCCCATATCAATGGGTCCAAAATCAGGTAATTTATCAGAAGCTTAAACAACTGCTCTGGAAAAAGAAAAACTTTCTGTAAAACCATTTTCAGAAACTAGGTGTTTTCAAAAACAGTTTTTTTAAATTTCATCGTTTCCTAGACCAGACATCATTCGAACGAATCCAAGATATTTTCTTTCTGTCTCATCAATAAGTCCCTTAAATGGCACGACAACTAGGTGGACACCTAATTTTCCACATGTTTAAACCATTACGTGAACATCTTCTTTGCACCTTTTATTTGGATTTTATTTTGCAAAAAAAAAAAAAAAAACAAAAAAACAAAAACATGAATTTAAACTTTATGTCGAGAGACCAACAAGCCTAATAAGACCAAAAAAAAGAGTAAAAACTTTAGTACTTTTCACTTTTATTCATTATTTATCGTATTTCGATTAGTCATATTTTAACTGGAAAATTATTTTTGAAAATTTTCACAGTAGATCCGGTGTCATTTTTCATATTACTATTATGGATTCATGATAATTTACACCAACCTAAAGCCACCGTTTTCAGTTTTGGTGAAATCCTAACTACAAAGGACAATAAGTTTATCTAAAAATGTTAAAATTTAGTGTGACTCGAATTCTAGTTGGATCGGGTCAGGTCCGAGGGTCTATGTGTTCTCTATGTATTGATGTTTGAGTCGTAAAACTTATTATACTGATTTTGATTAGTGATTTTTTAAATCTGTCTATATTTTTTTTTTCTCTTATAAGGTTTCTACGAAAATTTCGATGTTTATTATTTTTTTCATTTTCTTTTTCAATTTCTCTTGAATTTTTCAACCAAAAAAAAAAACACTTGCAATTTTCAAAGTTAAGTAAATGCATGGAAGCAGATTTGCAGATGATGTGATCGAAGCAGAAGATGGAAGCCTGTATTTCAGCGTGGCAAGCACCAAATTCGAATTACATAACTGGTATCTCGACGTGTTGGAGGCAAAACCTCACGGCCAGCTTCTAAAATATGACCCTATTTCACAGGAGACGACGGTTGTTCTTGATCATCTGTGTTTTGCGAATGGCGTTGCTCTCTCTAAACACCAAGATTTTCTGGTGGTCTGCGAAAGCTGGAAGTGAGAACTCTCTCTCTCTTTCTCTCTCGCTCTTGCTCTCTCTCTCCCTCTTTCTCGCTCTATAACCAGAATCGTGCATGTGAATTAGATTCAGATGCCAGAAGTACTGGCTGAAGGGAGAGAAGAAAGGGAAAATGGAGATTTTCGTGGAGAATCTTCCCGGCGGACCAGACAACATAAATCTTGCTCCAGATGGTTCTTTCTGGATTGCATTAATTCAGGCAATACTGCATTATCTAAACTCATCGTCTTTTAATCGTTAGCTGCTGATGAACTCCGTTTGGATAATTTCAGTTGACGGCCAAGGAATTCGACTTTGTCCACACCTCGAATGCGGCCAAACACTTGATCGCAGCGTTTCCAAAAATGGTTCAGTTTGTTTCTGGAATGAGGAGGAGAGCGACGGTGGTAAAGGTGGGCGATGATGGGAAGATTACGCAGAAACTTGAGGACCCTGATGGGAAAGTGATGAACTTTGTGACGTCGGCCTTGGAGTTTGAGGATCATCTGTACTTGGGAAGTTTGAATTCCGATTTCGTCGGAAAACTAGCGTTGAAATCTGAATGATAAACGGAGAAGGATAGAAAGCATACTTAAACACCATTTATGGCTTGCTGTGGAACTGGTATTTGAAGTAAGGAATCCCTCAATGGTAGGTCTCTGCGTGGCAAAGAAGAAGATATAATTCGATTATACCACTCCCTATTATTATATATTATCGCATTATAATTATTATCTTTGAAAATTAATAATTATTTAACTTACCAATTATAAAAGGAGGTATATTATGCACAAAAATCAAATAAAGTTTACATTTTTACCTACTATTACAAGAATGTTCATGATTTGAAACATTCATAGTATCTAAAAGAATTATTAGAAGTTTATGACAGCTTAAAAGAAAAATTATGCTCAATATGAGCTCAACTCTGGATCGTCGCCATTGGAGAGGCTGTAAAGAAGAAAACTTGAAACAGTGAGTTGAAATCCGTCGTATTTTCCTCGCTTTCTCACTCACCTTTGTCATCTTCGTCTTCCTCCTCTTGAACGAGCCATTGGATTAATCTGTATTTTTCCTTCTCTTATTCAAACCGCCATTAAATAATATTACTAGCTTTTCCTATATTCGACGTCCTCTCTCCCTTTCTCTCGACCCCTTTCTCACTTCTCTCCCTTAAATCCACTTCCGTGTCTGATTTATTGGGTTTCAACTCTGACCCAGATCTCCTTCGCTCTATTTTTCTAAGCTTCCATTGTTTTCTTCCACTTCTGCGATTCCATTTGTGAAAAAATAGTTTTTTTTTTTTTTGGTAAGTCTTTTGAAGTGACTGTCTAGAATGCAGCGGCTCGATTTCAGGTATTTTTCTTTTTCGATTTCAATCTACACAAATCTGTCTATTTTTTCTTCCGTTATAACGATGGACTGGTTGTTCATTTGCTTAATAATTTGGAGTTTTATTGATCGATCATAGTTTAATCTTCAGCTGATTAAGTTTGATTTTGAGTCGACAGTTTATCTGTCTGTGTTGCCATTTTTTATTTCAGTCGAAGCCCATTGATTGTGTTGGGAAAAATAATAAAGAAATCTGACCGGAATCTCACTTAAATAAGCGGTACGAGAAACAATAGCAGATCTGATCCGAAAAATACCAGGAATATTTTTCCACTGCCGTAAATTATAACCGCCAAGAAGTAAGAGAAATAAGAGCCAAAATGAACACCGAGAATTTTACGTGAAAACCCAAATCGGAAAAAAATCACGGGGACCGAGTACTGAAAGTTCTTACTATGAAAAATAGGATTTACAATATTTTTCTAGATATTGAATATCCTAGAAAATATTCACTAAGAGAAATCACCACTCTTTGAATTCTCACTGTGTACAAAAGCACCACATCTATTTTTCTCTCACACTTTTTTTTTCTCTCTCCAAAAATTCTTACATTTTCTCTCCTTCACTCTCTTTCTCTTCTTCACTCTTCTTCTTCGGATGATCTTCTAAGTTCATTCAGACCTCTATTTATAGAGCCTCTGAAGGAACACATTCCTTAAAATAAGGAATGTGAACAGCCGCAATTGAAGACGCCGAACAGCCGCAATTTAATTTTCAACATCTCATTAAATGAGATGTTTTTGTAGGCACAGAAAGAAAAGAGGACTTCTTCTCTTTCTCCAATTTTCAATGAAAAATTAAATGAGGAGATCTCTCGTCATAAAGAAGGGACCTCGTAGATTGTTGATGTTAAATTTGTTTTTAAGATCACCAACAATTCTGATGACAAAGTTGGCCAAACTTAACTTACACACTTGAGTAGAAGTATAGTTCTGTTATTGTTCTAAATTCTTCTCATCCCTCAGACTGATTAAATTCAATACTTACATTAGTTTTCAGTAGTTTTATTTATACATTCCTTCCTCTACTATCCAATTTGAGATTCATGGCAGTGTGTTGATCTGGAAATATATTCTGTGATTCGTTGATATGAGAACAATCTTCATTTTTGAGAAAAACTATGATTTATCTTATGCAATAATAAAAAAAAGGGTAATGTTAAGTTTACTTTATAATGTTATATTCTAATTTTACATTCTGATGCTGCGCTTACGTGTCATTGATCCATTGGTGTATCAATTGATGAGTCCCAATTAAGGAGTCTCGAAAAAAGGCTTCTTTTTTTTTGGAAGTATGAATATGAGAATGCAAGATGAAAGGAGTCTTTTGTGGGCTGGTGTTGAGTAGTGAATGAGCGGGGTGGTATCAGAAATAATATTGTGAGTTGGTAGGTTTGTTGGAGAATAGAGAATGATTTTTGTGAAGTGAGGGAAAATGCATTATAAATAGGAAGTAGAGAGGGGTATTGAATATTGTTTGAAAAAAGATTTCCTAGAGCAGTTCAATTTCCTAGTGTATCTCATGGTAATTTTCCGGGCTGGATTACCGGACCCGTGGTGTGGCGTTTTAGTCCTGTTTTGTGTTCTGTTGCTAGGATCAGAGTTGTTGTTTTAGTGGTTGTTTTGAGTTGCTGGATTTCGTTGAAATCATTGTAGTTAAGAAGAAATCGTGTTTTCTCTTTCATGTATTTTGGTGTTTGAAGTTTCAAGTCAACAACTGGGTTTTAAAGCGACATCGCTTGTTACAATTGCCCTTATGTGCTTGTCGATTCTTATTTTTGGGATGGCGGAGAATCGCTCTTCTTACCGTCTTCTGCCTCAAACTACGATTCATCTGGCTATGAGTGAGTGTGACAAACTATTCGATTTTTTTTAAGAGTAATGTTACGTTTACTCTCTTATTCTACCATCTTAAAATACTTCTTGACGTTTCAAGCATTGATTGGTACAATTCATATGCAATAAATGTAATAAATTATAAATAGTTAATTTATTACATTAATTTCACTGATCATTGTTTGACACATCAGCGAGTATTTTAAGAAAGTAGAATAAGAGAGTAAATGTAATATTATTCTTCTTTTTAATAACGTTTAGATTCATATTACATGGTAAAAGCATTGGTGTTTCTTGTCGTATAGTTATGCATATGATGGAACTTATTCTTTCTTAATCAGAAGCAAAGAGCCATTCAATTGTACTCGGAAAATTTATGGCTCAGAACAAGAAAATATTTGGAAAAGAAGGTTTGACACCCAGAGCTAGTGTTGAAGTTGAAGGAGAAGATCTACAATTGATAAAAGATAATCGTTCAAGACATGGACAAAACGATGCGGATTCAATGGTATTTGTTGACTCAACATCTAGTTATATCAACTCCATCAGCAGTAAAAAAAAATGACGGAAATTCAACTGCGAGTAGGCAATATCAACATTCAACAAAGTAAGACATTTTTCCGTTGTCCGATGAACAGTTTTCTTACAAGTTCTAGTTATTGTTTTTATCGAATAATAGGCATACGTGTCATATAAAACAGCAAAAAGTACGAGGTTCTTTGATGAAGATGAGGTTGATTATTAGGGCTTAGAAACAATTCTGATGACAAAGTTGGCCAAACTAACTTACACTTGAGTAGAAGTATAGTTCTGTTCTTGTTCTAAATTCTTCTCTTCCCTCAGACTGATTAAATTCAATACTTACATTAGTTTTCAGTAGTTTTATTTATATATCCTTCGTACTATCCAATTGAGATTCATGGCAGTGTGTTGATCTGGAAATATATTCTGTGATTCTTTGATATGAGAACAATCTGCATTTTTGAGTAAACTATGATTTAAAAAAGAGTAAGTTTAAGTTTACTTTATAATGTTCTATTCTAATTTTACATTCTGATGCTGCACTTACGTGTCTCATGTCGAAGGTATAATTATAATGTGAAATTAGAAGGTAAGTCTAACGTTAATTTAAAAAAAAGGCTTTTTTTTTTTTTTGGAAGTATGAATATGAGGATGCAAGATGAAAGGAGTCTTTTGTGGACTGGTGTTGAGTAGTAACTGAGCGGGGTAGTATAAGAAATAATATTGTGAGTTGGTAGGTTTGTTGGAGAATAGAGAATGATTTGTGTGAAGTGAGGGAAAGTGCATTATAAATAGGAAGTAGAGAGGGGTATTGAATATTGTTTGAAAAAAGATTGCCTAGAGCAGTTCATTTTCCTAGTGTATCTCATGGTAATTTTCCGGGCTGGATTACCGGACCTGTGGTGTGGCGTTTTAGTCCTGTTTTGTGATCTGTTGCTAGGATCAGAGTTATTGTTGTTGTAGTGGATGTTTTGAGTTGCTGGATTTTGTTGAAATCATTGTGGTTCAGAAGAAATCGTGTTTTCTTTCATATATTTTGGTGTTTGAAGTTTCAACTACTGGGTTTTAAAGCGACATCGCTCGTTACAATTGCCCTTATGTGCTCGTTACAATTGCCCTTATGTGCTTGTCGATTCTTATTTTTGGGATGGCGGAGAATCGCTCTTCTTACCAAATGTCTTCTGCCTCAAACTACAATTCATCTGGCTCTGAGTGAGTGTGACAAACTATTCGATTTTTTTTTAAGAGTAATGTTATGTTTACTCTCTTATTCTATCATCTTAAAATACTTCCTGACGTTTCAAGCATTGATTGGTGCAATTCAGATGCAATAAATGTAATAAATTATAAATAGTTAATTTATTATATTAATTTCACATTGTTTGACACATCAGCGAGTATTTTAATAAGGTAAAATAAGAGAGTAAAGGTAGTATTATTTTTTTTTTAGGGTAAAGTGCAATTTGGCCCCTACAACTATGTGAAATGGGCAATTTACACCGTAAACTTGGGTAAAGTGCAATTTGGCCCTTACAACTAGGTGAAATGGGCAATTTACACCGTAAACTTGAATAATAGGCAAGAACAACCTTAATGTATTAATAATGGGCAATATGGCCCCTACCGTCATATTTTCTATCAAAAAATAACATTTTTTCATCTTTTTTTTTTCAAAATGCTCCTCACTGGACCGAACCGAACCGGACCAGACCGGTTAAGTTAATTTCACTCTTATTTATTTATTTTTTTTAAATCATATTTCTCATACAAGAGAAGACAGATAAATAGAAATAAAAATAAAAATAAAAAACCAAAGTGCAATTAGTCGAACCGGTCCGGTTCGGTTTGGTCCAGTGAGAGGCATTTCGGAAAAAAAAAAATGAACAAGTGAAAAATTATTACTTTTTGATGGAAAATATGACGGTAAGGGCTATATTGCCCATTATCAATACATTAAGGTTGTTCTTACCTATTATTCAAGTTTACGGTGTAAATTATTCATTTCACCTAGTTGTAGGGGCCAAATTGCACTTTACTCAAGTTTACGATGTAAATTGCCCATTTCATCTAGTTGTAAGGGTCAAATTGCACTTTACGCTTTTTTTTAATAACGTTTAGATTCATATTACATGGTGAAAGCATTGGTGTTTCTTGCCGTATAGTTATGCATATGATGGAACTTATTCTTTCTTAATCAAAAGCAAAGAGCCGTTCAAATGTACTCGGAAAATTTATGGCACAGAACAAGAAAATATTTGGAAAAGAAGGTTTGACACCCAAAGCCGGTGTTTAAGTTGAAGGAGAAGATCTACAATTGATAAAAGATAATCGTTCAAGACATGGAGAAAACGATGCGGATTCAATGGTATTTGTTGACTCAACATCTAGTTATATCAACTCCATCAGCAGAAAAAAAAATGACGGAAATTCAACTGCGAGTAGGCAATATCAACATTCAACAAAGTAAGACATTTTTCCGTTGTCCGATGAACAGTTTTCTTACAAGTTCTAGTTATTGTTTTTATCGAATAATAGGCATACGTGTCATATAAAACAGCAAAAAGTACGAGGTTTCTTTCATGAAGATGAGGTTTATTATACTGAATTAGTGCGGTTATATCCATTTCAGACTTGATGCTAAAGAACTTAAGTTCCATTTTCTGTTGCTGTCCTTCTATATCTTTCTTTGGGTTGAATTTTAGCTGTACTTTCAGGATGTAATTATGCAAATGGAAACTGGGTTTTCGCACAAAACCGGCGTTATACTCAGGTTTCGGTTATAATTGATTGTTATCGAAGATGTGGGCTTGCCGTATGAGCCACAGAACGGATTTTGCCTACGAAAAACTAAGGTGGCAGCCGAAAAACTGTCGAATGGAAGAATTTGATGCCTCAAAATTCCCGAGAAGGTATTACTAAATCTTGCTGTTATATTCTTTTTGGTAAGGCTGATAGTCCGTGTTATAGGTCTCTTTTAGAGTTTTGTCTTTCTCTATGTTCATGTAAGTTTAAATTGCAAAAATCATATATATGTTTTGGTTATCACGTAGTGAATTTTTCTTTTGTCCATGATTTTTTTCCAAAAAGCTTTTTCATGAAATCCCTGTGTTCAGTTTCTTAGTTTTTTCGGTTATTGTTTAATTTCTTACACAGATTGATGGTCGGACATTTATGGTTTTAATGCACAACGGATGAAACACAACTCTTGCTTTTATCAGAGACTGGCTTGGGCTGCCAGTCTTTGATGTGCATGATCACCGGCGGTGAAGACCGTCAAGACGAGGAAGATGTCGGAAAAGAATACAGCCTAATCTTACCCCCTGGTGGAAAACGCCCAAACAGATGGGCATATAGTTTTCCGGCCACAAACACAACAGTCCTCTACTATTGGTCGGCAAGTCTCTGCAATATAGAACCGATTAACAAGACAAAAAGAGACACCTATTAAGCTATGCATCTCGACCGTCCCCCTTCATTTCTTCGCCAATTAATTAAAAAATGCGACGGCTTCATTCTCAACATGGGCCATCACTGGAATCGATGAAAGCTCAACGCTAACGGCTGGGTAATTTACGCTGCCGGTAAGCCAAATACCGATAAGAAACTCACATAGCTCTGGGGTGCGAAAAATCTAACCATTCATTCCATCGTCAAGTGGGTGAACTCCCAACTTCCTCAAAAGCCAAGCTTGAAAGCCTTTTACAGGACGTTATCGCCGAGGCATTTGGTCGGAGGAGAGTGGAATACCAGAGGGAACTGTGATAATACAGCGCAATGTAGATAGATAGGAAAGGAAGTTTTACAGGATGAGTTGAGTGATGAGATGGCTGCAGCTGCAGTGAAGGGGACAGGGGTTGGACTAGGCTCCATCTCGGGTTAAAGATGAAGGTCATATTTCTCGATTTCGCAAGGCAGCTGGGACGGGAGCTCAGGATTGGTTGCGTTGGTATGAATTCTTTTTGCTCAAATTTAGTTTCATCCGATCCTTGCTAGAGCTAGAAGGGGAAGTTATTTGTGATTATGTAGCAGTAGAAGAGAGCAGGTGGGAAGATAGTCTGCAACTCCATTGTTCTGCCGCTTAGCTTGTAAGATTGTTTTGTTCATTCTTGTACTTTTGACAATACAATTCACAAATCACCGATACATTCATTTGAAACTCGGCAATAGCAGAGCATTTTGAGTGTTGGGAAAAATAATAACAAAATTTGGCGGGTACAAGAAACGATAGCAGATGCGATCCAAAAAATACCAGGAATATTTTCTCACTACCGTAAAATAATAACGGCCAAGAAGTAAGAGAAAATTGAACACCGAGAATTTTACGTGGAAACCCAAATCGGGAAGAAACCACGGGGACCGAGTCCAGAAAGATCTCACTATGAAAAATAGGAATTTACAATATTTTTCTAGATATCGAATATCTTAGAAAATATTCACTAAGAGAAATCGCCACTCTTAGAATTCTCACCGTGCACAAAAGCACCACACATATTTTTCTCTCACACCTTTCTTTTCTCTCCCTCCAAAAAAAGTTTCACCCTCTCTCCCTCTTCTCAGAAAAGAACTCTTCTTGTTGTTGGTTCTTCTTCTGCTTTCGGATGATCTTCAAAGCTCCTTCAGGTCTCTATTTATAGAGTTCCTGAAGGAACACATTCCTAAATAAGGAATGTGAACAGCGGACGCCCAACCCTCTATTTTCATTTTCAACATCTCATTTTTGTAGGCACCGAAAGGAGAATGGTTTTCTTCTCCTTCTTTAATTTTTCAATGACAAAATTGAATGGGGAGGTCCCTCATCATAAAGAAGGGACCTCACAAATCTCCCCCTCCCGACTTATGATGAGGTATTTCCGATCCTGCTGAGCCTCTACAGAATTCGTGCTTATTCCTTTGCAGAGTCTTTGTCATCATGTCAGAGCCATTGTCATCCGTGTGGATCTTCTCAAGATACACTTGCTTGTTATCCAACACATCTCCTATCCAATGATACTCGATATCTATGTGCTTTGACTTCGAATAAAAGCTCGGGTTCTTACTCAAATGAATAGCACTTTAACTGTCGCAATACAAGATATACTTATCTTGTTTATGACCCAATTCCGTCAGAAATTTTTGCATCCACAAAATTTCTTTACAGGCTTCTGTAGCCTCCATAAACTCAGCTTCTGTCATAGACAAAGCAACTGATTTTTGCCGCTTAGATTGCCATGACACAGCTCCCCCTCCAAATGTAACCAAGTACCCTGATGTTGATCTTCTGGAGTTGATGTCTCCAGTCATGTCTACATCAGTATAGCCTACCAACGAAGGCTTCTCACTTCCAAAACACAAACTGAATTCAGAAGTACCTTTAAGATACCTAAAACTCCACTTCACTGCATTCCAATGCTCTCTGCCCGGATTTGTTAGAAATTGGCTGCCAACTGTTGAGGCATATGAAATTCTCTTCATTTCTGCTTTTCCTTCTTCAGTGGAAAGACTTTGTTCGGAAGTAAGTTTGAACTGTTTTGCAAGAGGAGTACTGACCGGCTTCGCTTTATCCATATTGAATCGGCTGAGAACTTTCTGGATATACTTCTCCTGTGATAGCCATAATTTTTCATTCTTCCTATCACGAGTGATTCTCATCCCAAGTATCTGTTTCGCCGGTCTTAAGTCTTTCATGGCAAAATACTTGTTAAGTTCATTCTTCAACTTAACAATCTTTTCTCTATCTGGGCCCACAATCAATATGTCATCGACATAAAGGAGGAGGATTATGAATGTACCGTCCGTGAACTTTTTCACGAACACACAATGGTCTGATGAAGTTTTCCTATATCCATGACTTATCATAAAGGAATCGAACTTCTTGTACCATTGTCGCGGAGCTTGCTTCAATCCATACAGACTCTTCTTCAATTTACATACCAGATGTTCCTTTCCCTTGACAACGAACCATTCTGGTTGCTCCATGTAAATTTCTTCTTCTAATTCACCATGCAAGAAGACAGTTTTCACATCAAGCTGCTCGATCTCCAAATTGAGACTTGAGGCTAATCCAAGTACCACTCGTATGGATGACATTTTCACTACCGGTGAAAAAATTTCCTCAAAGTCAATCCCCTTCTTCTGTCCAAAGCCTTTTACGACCAATCGTGCCTTGTACTTTGGTTGTGAATTTTCGTCTTTGAGTCTGTATACCCATTTGTTCTTGAGTGCCTTTCTCCCTTTTGGAAGCTGAACTAATTCATAAGTATGGTTCTCATGCAATGATCTCATCTCATCTTGCATCGCATCCAACCAGTTCTTCTTTTGTTGATGCTCCATAGCTTCCTTATAGCACTCAGGTTCATCACCGTCAGTTATCATCACATACTCGTTCACAGAGTATTTCCTCGATGGTCGACGATCTCTTGTTGACCTCCTTAACTCTGGTTCTACAACTGATTCAGGAGAAGTCTCTGTTTCTCCATGGTCAACATCATCAGCTGTTTGATCATTGGATTCTCCAGCATCTCCCCCGTCAAAAGTTGATTTCTCCAGACCAACTCTTACTGGATGCTCTTTAGTGATCTCCAAATCTTTCTTCTTGTCTTCAATGGTTTGATCTTCAAAGAAGACAACATCTCGGCTTCTGACAATTTTCTTGTCAACCGGATCCCAAAGCCTATATCCGAATGCATCACTTCCGTATCCGAGGAATATGCATTCCTTAGCTTTGCTGTCTAGCTTGGATCTTTCATCTTTGGGAATATGGACGAACGCTCTGCATCCAAACACCTTTAAATGTTTATACGAGACGTCCTTCCCTGTCCATAGTCTATTTGGCACTTCTCCACTCAGAGGTGTTGACGGAGACAAGTTGATGGCGTTCACTGCAGTATTCATTGCTTCTCCCCAGAATGTTTTGGGAAGCTTTGAATGTGATAGCATGCACCTTATCTTCTTCACGATAGTTCGGTTCATTCTTTCCGCAATGCCATTTTGTTGAGGAGTCTTTGGAACAGATCTTTCGTGCATGATCCCGTGCAATTTGCAGTAATCGTCAAATGATCCCATATATTCACCACCATTGTCAGTGTGAATGCATTTCAGCTTCTTTCCCGTTTCTCGTTCTGTGAATGCATGAAACTGTTTGAAAACGTTAAACACCTCATCTTTGGTTTTGAGTGCATAAACCCATACTTTTCTGGAGTGATCATCAATGAATGTCACCATATATTGGGCACCGCCTAACGTTTTCGTAGACATGGGACCGCAGACGTCTGAGTAGATAACTTCTAACACTTCTGGTTTCCTTGATGCAAAATTCTTCTGAAAGAAAACTCTGTGTTGTTTTCCCGCCAAACAATGAACACAACTTGACAGAGATTCATTTCTGAGATGTGACAAACAACCTCTTTTGCCAAGCAATTGAAGTCCCTTTTCGCTCATGTGACCAAGCCGTTTGTGCCATAACTCAATGGATGAGTCATCTTGTGCAGCATTTACTGATACTTCCTTCACAGTCACTTGCGTCACATACAAGCTAGACTCTTTGATCCCTTTCGCTATGATGAGCGAACCTTTGCTGAGCTCCCATTTTCCGCCAGCAAATTTGCTCTTGAAACCAGCCTCATCAAGAGCACCGACTGATATTAAATTCAGTCTAATATCTGGAACATGTTTGACATCTTTAAGTACCAACTCACATCCTGTGTTGGTCTGGATACAGATGTCCCATTTTCCAATTATTTTGGAAATGTGACTGTTCCCCATTTTGACAACGCCAAAATCACCGCCGGTGTAAGATGAAAAATACTCCACTTTTAAAGTAACATGGTAAGATGCTCCAGAGTCACACACCCAACATGATTCATTCATCGTAAGGTTGACAGCATCTTCGCATACAATCACATCTTCACCCTCAGAGACAGCTCCAGTCGTACTCTTCATTTCTTCTTTAGCACCTCCTGTGCCTTGTTCTTTCTTCAGTTTCCAGCAATCCTTTTTCATGTGGCCCGTCTTGCCACAATGATAGCACTTGACGCCCCTTTTACTTCTCGATTTTGATCTCCCTGACGTGCTGGCTCCAGAGGCCCCACGTTCCATTGATCTCCCTCTCGTTACTAATAAAGCCTCCACAGAGGATTGCTCCTTGTTTTTCCGCCTACTTTCTTCGTCAAGAACGGCAGCTGCAATATCATTGAATACCAATGTAGTTTTTGTACTACCATTGAGTAGATTTACGATGAGGTGATCGTATGAATCTGGCAAATTTTGAAGTAAAAGTTCAGTTCTTTCATTTTCGTCAATTTTGTGCTCCATTGCTGTAAGTTGAGAAAATAATGTATTCAGAGTATTGACGTGGTCTGTCACTGTTGTAGATTCTAACATCCGAAGGGTATATAATTTCCTTTTTAAGAAAATTTTATTATACCACGACTTTTTCTCGTACAATTTTGTCAGCGTATCCCAGATCTGTTTTGCCGTTACCATTTCTGAGATACTTGACAAAATTCCATCTGCTAGAGTGAGATGCAAAATGGCCATTGCATCTTCATCAGCTTTACTCCATTTCTCATCTTCAACGTTCGTAGGCCTGTCGCTGATGGCCATAGCACAACCATCTCTCCGCAATAGCGCCTTCATTTTTAATTTCCACAAAGATAAATTATTTCCGTTGAATTTTTCAATTTCAATCTTTCCCGCCATAATAACTTCTAAAAATTTTTCTGATCTGAAAGATCAGTTTAAAAACCGCAACCACAGAGCATACTAAATTTAAAGAAATTACCCAGGCTCTGATACCACTTGTTGGGAAAAATAATAACAAAATCGGTGGATACTAGAAACGATAGCAGATGCGATCCGAAAAATACCAGGAATATTTTTCCACTACCGTAAAATAATAACGGCCAAGAAGTAAGAGAAAATTGAACACCGAGAATTTTACGTGGAAACTCAAATCGGGAAAAAATCACGGGGACCGAGTCCAGAAAGATCTCACTATGAAAAATAGGAATTTACAATATTTTTCTAGATATCGAATATCTTAGAAAATATTCACTAAGAGAAATCATCACTCTTAGAATTCTCACCGTGCACAAAAGCAGCACACATATTTTTCTCTCACACCTTTCTTTTCTCTCCCTCCAAAAAAAGTCTCACCCTCTCTCCCTCTTCTCAGAAAAGAATTCTTCTTGTTGTTGGTTCTTCTTCTGCTTTCGGATGATCTTCAAAGCTCCTTCAGGTCTCTATTTATAGAGTTCCTGAAGGAACACATTCCTTAAAATAAGGAATGTGAACAGCGGACGCCGCAACCCTCTATTTTCATTTTCAACATCTCATTAAATGAGATGTTTGTAGGCGCACCGAAAGGAGAATGGTTTTCTTCTCCTTTAATTTTTCAATGACAAAATTGAATGGGCAGGTCCCTCATCATAAAGAAGGGACCTCACATTGAGAATAACAATGGTGGTGTTAAAAACGATAACAGATGTACATAAAAGTAAGATATAATCGAGAATTTTTACTTGAAAACTTAAATCGAGAAAAATTACGGCGATTAACTCTACGAAAATATAATTATGATACTTTTACCGTTTAAATGGTGTGTTAAGGAAGATTATAGTTAAACCTATTTTTTTCCGAAGTAAACACATGAAAATGGAACAGCACGAATGGAAGACATGGTAGAAAATGTTACAGACATGTCCCAGACAATTAAGAAAGTGAAGAGGATGAAATGCCAACTCTCTGTAATGTATTATTTGAAAGTGACGGTCGAATAATCAGATCTTTTGAGAGAAGCAACGGCAACAGACGTTGAAGTCAATAAATTGGCCCACTTTCTTCCCCACCTTCCAATTCGTCGTCATGGGTCTGTTCATTAACTTACCTAAACAACCACAAAATCAAGATTAGAAAGACAAGAGTAGGATTAGAAAGTAATTAATTTTCCAAAGCCGAGGTTGACATGTCAATTAATTATTGGATTACGTCCAGCTTTTCCCTCATAATCTCCAACTGTGAGAATCGACAATGCCGAAGCCGTAAGATACCCAACGCGGTCTTAAAATTTCTCGTCTCTCTTCCAATTCTGCAATCTGCTGCAGCAGAGTTTGGAAAAAAAGTCTCATTTTTGAGGGAACCATTCTGAATGGCTCAAGATTTTGCAAGGGCAGTTGATGACGGGCTTAAGCTATCTAAGCGGATATACTTCGGCAAGGATCGGGCGGTGGCGCCGCCGAAGCCACCGATGACGATGGATACGTCTGTCGAGTCGTACCTCCCGACGGCTCCGATGGTTTATGCAGTGATTAGCGACCCGGGAATCGTCGACAATCCGGACATTCCGAGCTACCAGCCTCATGTTCATGGTAGATTGGACCCCCCGGCTCTGATTCCTCTTCAGATGAATCGGGTCGAGCTGGTGGCTGATTGTTATCTGAATACTGCTTTTGTTCACCTGACTGGCTCATGGAGGGTCCACTGCGTGATGGGTAGCCGGAGCTGTGATTGTCGGATTGCAATTCCGATGGGCGATCAGGTCAGTTTTAATATAGTTGTATTTTGGATGTTAATCTGATATCTCTTCATAAATTGGCATTACCTTCTGGAAAAATTTCTCATTTTGCTTCTGTATTGAAGAAGATGAAAACGCCATTTTAGCTATCCTTGCAGAGTTTTTTATTTCTTCGAAGTTCAATTTTGGAATCTCATCAATAACACCCTTGTTTTGCTGGTGGATAATACTTTTTCTGATTAGCAAAAAATAATCTTTGGAACTGATTATGGATGTGCTGATCTTGCAGCTCCATAGCTGTCCGTATCTACTTATGAATGTTATGTCATGTTTTAGATGTTACTTTACTTTTTTTTCGTATGCTCAAGCCAATATATTATTTGGCTAACAGGGTTCAATTCTCGGTGTTGAGGTCGATATTCCTCGAAAGTCGCATAATACTCAATTGATTTCCATAGAGGATGACAATACAGAGAATATAGTACAAGAAGATGGAGGTTTCCTCACTCCACATATATTTACCTTTACGGTTCCACAGGTGATAATCCGGCATCCCTTCAATGCTTCCGATTTGTGTTTTATATTCATTTTAGCTCGATCTTTTGAGAAATTCTTTGTTTTTTCAAGGTTTCTGGAGGGACGAATCTGTCTATTCAAATTAGATGGTCACAGAAACTTTCATTTTCCGATGGCCAGTTGTCTTTGAGCGTTCCATTTACTTTCCCGGAATACGTCATTCCGGCTGGAAAAAAAATGTCGAAGAAAGAATGTATAAAGTTGAATGTTAATGCTGGCACAGATGCTGAAGTTTTGTGTAACACGATCAGCCATCCTTTAAAGGTGGGTCAAAAATGAATAATTTCATTGATTCAACTATGGTTGATTTCAAGCATAATATATGCTCTTCTTTTTTCGTAATTCAGGAATTAAGGCGGCAGGCCGGAAAGTTAAGTTTCTCTTACGAAGCGGACGTTCTCTCGTGGTCGAAAATGGATTTTACATTCTCATACTCCGTAAGACACTTTTACATAACCCAGATATGAAATTACCAACAATTTAAAAAATTTAATTTTGTGGACCGACAACAATTTAATTTTTATATATTTTCTTAACATTTCTCTTTGCGTGATTTATTCTTATTGGTCTTTTAATGAAGTTAAATTTGACTTTGACGATATTTAAATTTGGGATATCTGTCTCTGATACTATGATAAATTATCAACAATCTCAAAAATTTAAACTTGTACGCTAAAAAATAATTTAATTATTTATGTATATTCTTAACATAGAGGATTGACTTCTTAACAACTTGAGATTGTTTCTTCTCATCCGGATTTAGTTTCAGGTGTCGTCAGCTCATGCACATGGTGGCGTCTTCTTGCAATCTTCGTCTGTGCATGATAGTGATCAAAGGGACATGTTTAGCGTCTACATTTATCCGGGAAATCGACAGAGTGAAAAAGTTATTACAGATCAATTTATATTGAGTTTTTTTTTTTTTGGGATTTAAATTTGTATTTTTTCCGATCTTAATTTTCCTCGTCTCATCTATTGACAGGTATTCAGAAAGGAAATAGTGTATGTGGTTGATATAAGCGGGAGCATGAGGGGAAAGGCACTTGAGGATGTAAAAAATGCGATATTTGCCGCCATCTCCGATCTCGATCCAGAGGATTCATTTAACATCGTAGCCTTCAATAATGTGATGTATCTATTCTCGACTTCTATGGAGATAGCCACCAAAGAGGCCGTTGAAAGATCTATTCAATGGATAGGCATGAACTTCGTAGCCGGTGGTGGCACGAATATTTTGCTTCCCCTGACACAGGTCTCGTCAAATTTTCATTGCTGTTTCGACTTTTAACTCTGCATCCATTTTGGTAATATTTTCTATCCTATGTTTCAGGCTATAGAGATGCTAAGTAATGAAAGTGGCTCATTTCCCTTAGTTCTTCTCATCACTGATGGATCTGTTGAAGATGAGAGGCATATATGTGATGTGATAAAGAATAAATTAGCCCAAAGTGGATCGTTTTCTCCACGTATATACACGTACGGGATAGGTAATAGTTTTGAATCGTTTCTTGCCTTAAACCCTCACTATCTTGTGTTGTTCAAGGCCAAATCACGATTCTGTTTTCGTACAGCAATTATCTTTCTAAACTTCTACTCGAGCAGCATTTAACATCCCTGTGATTTAACATCATTTTACAAACCTTATAAAATTCAGGGTTATTCTGCAACCATTATTTTCTGAAAATGCTTGCAATACTGAGCAAGGGGAGGTATGATGCTGCTTATCACATAGGTCAGTTCGATATCTAACGTTCAACGAGATTTATATTTATCATCATGTTTTTCGTTCTTCACGAGTTCAAAATATACCTTCAATGAGGAATGGTTGATTGCTCGGATTTCCTGTGTTGAAAAATGAGTTTGTTGGTCAATATTGTAGAGTTTTCTGTAATTTAATTCGTGGGTTAATAGTTTTACTTTAATAATGTTCAGATTCGATTGGCTTCGGACTAAAAAAGTTCATTTCGGTGGCCTCCTCTGCTGTTCTAGCTGATATAACCTTGGGTACTTTGAATGATATTGAGGAAATTGAGGTATTTTACACACGATTCATGTTTTCTCTACTTAACAACTAAACCAAACAACTTTTTCGATGTCGGATATATTTCAATCTTTCAACTTTTGAAACCTGTTTTTCAGGTGTATCCTTCAACGATCCCGGACCTTTCTCGCGAGAGTCTGCTGATAATATCGGGCAGATATCAGGGGCAATTTCCCGATATTGTCGAAGCACAAAGTCTTCTGCCTGATTCAAGTAACTTTGCGTTCAACCTCAAAGTACATCAAGCAAAGGACATACCTCTTGATCAGGTAGCTGCTCACTGCTTAGTTATCATGAGTTTAACATCGTTCTAAATGGGTTTTCTTCCGAAATTCTTTCAGCTAATCGCCACAGAACACATAGCTCAACTCACTGCTCAGGCATGGTTGTCGGAAAATAAACAACTTCAGGAGAAGGTTTGTTTTTTTGTATTTGGTTTTTTCTTCCCAGAAAACTGCTTTTTTCTGAGATAATTTTGAAATTTAGATTGGAAAGCTGAGCATACAATCAGGAGTCATTTCTGAGTATACCCGAATGGCCATAGTTGAGGTCGATAGAAGTACAGCCGCTGCAAAGAGGTATTCTTTTCACTCGTTTACGTCGAATAGTTTTTTTGAACAACATTTGCGAGCAAATGATAGTAGCCGGATACTTAATTGTGGTCTAGACTGAACTTAGAAACTCGATGAAATAGGGATCCAACCAGCGAAAGAACCAAAAGATGGCAAAATCAGATCAAACAATGACAATGTTAAAACACTTGGGAATCGGTTTTGGAGACTTGACAGCCACTGCCGAGAACATTATTCCCGGAGCCGAGGAGGCAAGATTGCCGGAAGCTGCTGAAATCTTCGTAAAGGCGGCCTCCAGTTGCTGCAGCAGGCTGTGCAGCCACTGTTGTTGCTGCCCATGCTGCATAGCAGCCTGTTCCCACATGAACAATCAGTGTGCAATAGTATTGACTCAACTCTGCACTGCTCTGGCGTGTTTTGGCTGCTTTGACTGTTGTTTTGAGCTGTGCTGTTCCACAAATGAAGGGGCATAGATAGAACCTCTATACTGTATTTCATTTATTGGATTTATGTATAGTAATTGTTGGAGGAATCTCTTGATATATTGAATTTCACACAAGGATGTATAAATTTGAACTTTTCAAACGCTATTTCTATACAATTCTTGCTGAACTTATGCATTTGGAGCGATGTATTTCAGACTAATTTTTGTGGGGGAAAAAGAAAAGAAAAGAGTTGTTCAAGTTTACAAGAACCTGGTTACGATTTCGGAAAGTTTTCACTTGCTCTTATCGCTCTATTGATCTTCGACGTACTTCTTGATGTCTAATGTCAACCTCTTCTTCTCGGTCGTTCACAGTTTTCTGGTGAAGGGTCTCCTGGATCTTGGCCATGCCTTTCTCGACTGGCCCGATAGCTTGATTGATGGTCAGCACTACATCCTTCACAACCTGTTCGACAAAATGATAAAGTAAGCTTCAGAATTTACTTGACATTTATGAACCTTGAGCTGCCTGCCTCTGAATCAGAGAGCTTACGCATTGGCCACCTTCGAGAACAATGTCCTGAACACTCTCGGTTACGCTGGTTCCAGGGGCCTCAACTTGAGTTTCCCTTTTTTCAAGCAGAGCTGCCTCACCGTCTTCTTCCTTCATCTCCAATGCTGATTTGGTTGTTTTAATGGTGACTCTCCCATGGTCAGAGACTGGCAGGTAATGATATGGTTCTGCTGAGAAGACATAGATGTGGGCAACTGCAGCTATCATCATCTGGAATTTATAGAACATGAAGTTATCATGCTGAGAAAATTAATTGGCAGGATGAAAAATGATAAAAAAAAAATGCACATTCTAAATTATCAAGAATATTTCTTTAAAAAATAACGGACAAAAAAATAATAATAATCGATAAAAATAAATACCAATAATTTTACATGAAAACTCAAATCGGATAAAACGACAATAACTGATCTATAATGATTGTTAGTGAATCACTCATCTTTAAGGAGAAGGTATGTTAAAGAAACATAGAACAGTGAAGGAAATTACTTCTATACAGATCAAGAAATCTTGAAGTCCAATTTCGAGTTTTCCCTCCGTCGGAAGAATTCTAATAGACTGCAGCAGAGCGATTCCGACTCCTTGCCACCAGGTCGCAAACACGATGGCTTTAAAGCTGATGAACTTTGCAAGAGGCTTTATATGCCTTAGTCTTTCATGGGTAACATTGTAAAACTGAACCAGACAATACAATGCCCACATCTGGCTGAAGTTCAACACGACCGCCATGTACGGATATCTGCACGTTAGGAAGAAGTTCATGTCACAATCGAACAAAACCCAAAAAAAAATAAAGAATATTATATTTATATTGCTAAGTGAGCCTATTGCTATGAGTTTTTCAAGATTTATTCTTTTAGCGTAATTCTTTTTGATTGGAAAGAAATCGCGTTAAAATGAAGCATTTTTTTTTTTTTTAGAATGTTTCTTAACTTCTCTTCTTTTTTAGAATATTTCTTAACTTCTCTTCTTTTGTATCCTCAATATGCTTTGTTCCTTATAACTTAAGATTTCCCACCAATTTTGGTGAGTGGAAGAAGAAAATGGAGAGTATACCCATAGTACCACTTAAATTCGCCATTGCCATAGACACCGAAAAGCTCCAAAACTAAAGCCTAAGAATGCAGACAATGTCTTGAGAATCATCTGCACCAATGAGAGAGCATTAGAGAGGTAGACAGTAGAACAAGCATATAGAAATACGAGGTTGGCTCGCGACTTACGTATTGAACAAGACCAAATTTTTCGATAGTGATCAACTCTTTTCCTAGAATCGATGGTTTAAGAAAGAAATTCCGAAACCTTTTCTGCGCCTTGAAATTTCGATTCTTCCTCTTCTAGTAATGGCTCGTTTAGCTGTTTTCTTGATTCATCCTCAAGGAGCTCGACGGCTCTTCCTTCGCCACCTAAATTTGGATCATGAAAAGACTCATCAAATTGCTATCTTTATTTGTAATTCTTATCATATTAGAGAACTTCCAAAGTTAAAAAAATTACAGCATCAGCTGCTCGTTTAAATCACCATTCAGTTCTTACTATGCAAACTTCAGACATGTCATTGAACGGTGTACGAATAAAGGGATCGATCGAAAAAGAGACGATTGAAAGAAGGGAAAACAATGCTTACCAAGACAAGCAATCAGATAGCTACCGAAAGAATACAGCGCGAAAGCTTCGTAGCAGCTTCTCAAAATGTCACAAGCCAGAGAGAACTGTGGATTCCACAATGATATAATCTACCAACACAAAGTAATCGATAAATTAACGCCATTGTTACATGGAAAGTAATCGAATGCGAAAGTGAGCCGATATTATCAAGTATCTGTTACTCGAATGACAAGAGTTATAGGCATGAATACGAGAAGAGGGGGTAGAGAAGAGAAATTTCTTTACCGACTGAGTTGCATATACAGGAACCATGAAGATAATAGCAACAATCCATTTTTGTTCCTGGACTTGAAACAACACATACTTTCACTCGAATCGCAAGAAATGGCGAAAACTAAAAAGGGAAATCGACTATGATATCATAGCAAAGATCATAATGGCAGTAGGGAAAAAGGGATTACAGGAGGATTTGTATATGATTTGAGATGCTGCAAAATGAGGAAAATGGAGAGGACGAGAGCTATGGCTACGAAACAGGAAGCGATTATCAACGCGGGTCGATAGAGATCTGGGTAAACTTCATCAATGCGTGAAGTATCATAGAACTCCATCTCTCTTACATATATTTCCCTTTATCATGCTTCAAATCTCCTGCTTACAAGCAGTTGATTACCATCAATTTCAGACCATTAAAAAAAAGAACGAGAAGCATATTACTGATCAAAATGAGAGTTGATTTGCAAGTTTTTACTAATCACTACTTGTAATTTCATACTCGAAGCCCAAGATAATGCAGTTTCATACTCGAATCAAACCATAAATCTAAAACTTCCACTCCTTTACATCATTATAAGCAACGATTTTCGTGGAAGTTGAGAGAGACAGAAAGGAGAGGAAGAGTTGTCATACTATATACAAGAAGAGCCAACCATTTATATTGTCGTCGTCGCGAGCTCTCAAATGAACTTCAATGGAAGAAAAATAGTAAGCAGAAACCCAGCTATTCTCACTTCTCAGACGTAAAACCCCAACCGAGACAGCGATGGAAAGGGCTTGCAGGACCGATAGAGACATTCGAGAGGATTACGTACCTCGACAGTCGAAACCCAAGCCATCGTTAATGTAGTGGGCCTCCATTGCTAACTATAAAAACTCAAAAGTTCTTCTGTTCTGCCACGTGTCATGAAAACCGAGGTGTTCTGGTTGTTGAATGACACGTTGGTTGTTAGCCACGTCTGAGGTTTCTTTCTTGTTCTTGCGTCGTTACTCAGAAGAGGTGATTTTGTGAAGGAAACATCCACAAGGTGGATTTTTTTTCATGTTGGCTGATCAAATGCTAACTGTAATTTATTGAAAACTGAAAGTTCTTCATCAAAATTGATTTTTTGCCCAAAAAAAAAAAAAAAACAATCACACGTGAATTACAGAACTGAATTTACAGGGAAAATAAGGAGATTCATGCTTTCTTTCGACAGAGCTCTGTCAAAGAGATGAAATTTGAAATGAAATTCTAACGACCCAATAATCTGTTCATCGAGAGATCAGTTTTACAGATTCGTCTCAATGGCGTTAACAATAAGCTTTCAGCACAAACTCCATCGTCCTCTGTAATTCTATAAAATTTGAAACTTCTCCATTATCTCGACCTGATTTTCAATGGTTTTGACTACCTCTCCTACGTTTTTCTTGCTGTCGTCAAATCTATGAACTCATTGCCTGATCTAACCTTGTATCTCTTCTATCATCCTAATGGCTTCCCTCATTTCCGGCCGTTGATGAGGACTACTCTCTGTGCACGAAGCTCCGATCCGGAGGAGATTCACCATCTGATCAACAGACTGGGAATCTCCGTCGCCGGCGATTTCCGGATCTATCGCTTCAACCTCTCTCTTCTCTGACAACGCCGATGATGTCCACTGAACTACGTCGGTTCCTCCCTTGCCGTTGCTGAGATACTGCGACGGGAATTTTCCTGTGAGTATTTCGAGAATGATGATGCCGAGGCAGTAGACGTCGGATTTCGGGGAAATTTCCTGGTACTGTGCGTATTCCGGCGATTTGTAAGCGAAAATTGCTTGTGCGGCGTTGGAAGGGTTGATTAGTGGATGAAGGGCGTAGTCGTTCAGGAGTGGCTCGTAATCTTCGCCGAGAAGGACGTTGCTGGATTTCAGATTTCCATGGGGGAGATCGTAGGTTGAATATTCCGTGTGAATGAAACCCATTCCTTGAGCTATCCCTTTGATTATCTTTAGTCGGATCGGCCAACTCAGCTCCGAATGACAAACTCCACGGTCACCTGAGAAGAGCAAAAATCAAATTCAGAAAATTAGATTCACCGGCGATCGGAATGATGGGTAAATCTAACATGGGCCCGATATATGGATTAATTTACAGTATTGAGCAGTTGGGTATTTGTTTAGCTCTCTGTTTTAGGTGAGAGTGGATTTTCAGTGATTAAAGAAGACGAACTGTTCGAGAAATCCAGGCCAGTTTTGTGGGTTTGTCGGATTTGGGTCAGAAACATTATATAAAGCAATGGAAGGAGGATTCAGAGGTAATGGTTACCGTGCAAGACGTATAACAAGCTGCCTTTCGGAACATATTCAGAAACCAGGAGCTTCTCCTCTCTTCGGTAATGGTAAGCCAGCGGCGTCAATATATTCCGGTGACGCAGCCGTCCAAACCGCCTCATCTCAACGTCAAACCCTTCTTTTCCGATCCTATTTACCTCTCTCATCCTCTTCACCACCACCGACAACCCGTTCGACATCACGGCCTTGTACGCAGAGCCCAAGCCGCCGTTTCCGAGCACCTCCGCCGCCGCCTTCATCAAATCGGCCAATCCAAACGGTCCCTTCTCGCTATTGATCACCACCAGATCTCCCATCCCGTTCCGGCCATGCTGAGACCCTCTCTTCGAGTCTCCTCTCCGGGTCGACTCTTTCGCTTTGAGGTGAGAAGTAGGTAAATGAACTTCGACCACATCGGTCATGTTTTCTTTCCCTAGTACGCTGAAATCTTCGTCCCGGCGTCTTGAAGAACTGACGGCGAGATAGGCCAGGAAGACGAGGACCATGGCGATAATTGTCACTAACATAACGTGGCTAACATTGGATTCTTTCGCAGGGGAAGGTTCCGCCATAGCCGGCGGCGATGTTACTGGCTTCTGCTCCTCGCCACACGTCTTGTTTAGCGGTTTCCCGCAGAGACCGTCGTTTTTCTCGAATGATTTAGAATTGAATCTGGAAAGGCTGCTGGGGATTTCTCCTTCTAGCTTGTTGTTCGATAGATCCAGAGAGGTTATGCTTTTTTGTTTCAGGTCTGGAATTTGCCCCAATAATTGGTTGCCTTCGAGATGGAGCTCTATTAAGTGAGATAATTGCCCGAGCGAATCGGGGATGGGGCCGGAGAAATTGTTGCCGGCGAACCAGACTTTCTTCAAAGACGTTAAGTTGGCGAAGAAATCTTTATGAATTTCACCGGAGAATTCATTGCTGGTCAGCAGAAGAGCCTTCAAAGCGCCGACTCTGTTAAACTCTGGAATGGGGCCGGAGAAACTGTTGTTGACCAAACTGACGGTTCGAAGCCCACGAATCTCGCGTATAGCATCGATATCAACCTTGCCGGAAAGTCCCAAATCGGAAAGATGAAGGCCGGTAATAATGCCATTGTTACAAATGATGCCAGTCCATTTCGCAGAGCAAGGAGAGGAATCGGAATTCCAAGAATTCAAAGCGTCAGAATTGTTGAAGGATTCCTTGAGCTTGAGAAGGGCCTGAATTTCAGAAAGGGAGAGAGAGAGAGGGAGGAGGGAGAAGAAGAGGAGAGAGAGGAGGCGAACGGCGGCCATTGGCAATGAGAATGTAACAGCGGGAGAAGAAAAGAGGCGCTGTTGGAAAGCGCCTGCGAGACTCAGTTGGATCGATTGTCTGAAAACAGGATTGGAAGGCGGAAGGAGGGAGAGGCATTGTTGGATTTGAGAGACGACTGGTTATGGAAAATGCCAGATTTACAAAAACATTTCTAAGAATAGAAACCAATTCACAGAGTCCAGAGAGATGAACGAACCGAGTTTCATCCAACTCGCTGTGTTGACCTAGTCATCTTCCTTAACCGTGATGAAGGAGCTTTTCCGCCATTTTTATACAGCTCGGGCAACACCTCCGGATTCTTCTCCTTTGACACTGGTAGAGAGAGAGCTCAGTTCATTTGTTCGATGTTGAGCTCGTAGAAAAATAGGCCCAATCAGTTTTTTATTGGGCCTTATTAATTAAAAGGCCCAGTAAAGGAAGAAAGGGCATTTTGGGGAAACAATTTGTTCGGTCGGAGAGGGGACACGCGAATCACGTGTTGGAAGTTAAAAGGAGAGGAAGATGCCCGTGACTCTCCTCCCTCTGACCTTTCTCTAGTCTCTCCCGATTTTCTCAAACTCAACCAATCAATCAACAGGCTGCAAACTCCTTTACAAGTGGGCACGGTCTACTTGCCTGCATGTGCCCCACGTTTGCGCGTTTTCCACGCGTCTAATTTCTTTTCCCCTTTCCCACCAAAGTTTACCTGTAATCTAGGGTTGTTTCGAAAGTGGTTTCGGATCCGTTTTAGAGTCAAACTGAACGGAACCAATTTTTTTTAATTTGTAAAAAATGAAACCGAAACCAACCCACACAAGATGGAGACCGAAAATTATATTTCGTTCCTGTTCATTTGCGGTGTTTAAATCTTCACAAATTTCTTTTTAAAATATAAATTAATAATCTAAAGATGACACTAAAATTTTGTAAATAAAAATATTTAAAAAATGAATCTTAATAAAATATCAAATTAATTATTTAATTAATCTAAATATAGACAATCTATCGATTTTTTTGGTTTGGTACGGTTCCTAGGTTTGAGAACCGAAAGCCGAACCGAAATTTTAAGTTCTTGAAAACTAGAACCGAAAATTGGTTCTTATATATTAGTAACCAACCCGAACCGGACCAAAATCATCGGTTCG
Source organism: Begonia masoniana (assembly GCA_022432975.1). Lineage (NCBI taxonomy): Eukaryota > Viridiplantae > Streptophyta > Magnoliopsida > Cucurbitales > Begoniaceae > Begonia > Begonia masoniana. The sequence continues at coordinate 44,150,363 of CM039507.1, forward strand.
GTTTGGCTTCTTCGGTTCACCTCGTTTTTGGACACCCCTACTATAATGGTCCCCTCCCTTTTTCATAAAAAAATTATTAATTAAACATATTTAATTACCCAGAGTGCCCATCCCCTTCCCATGAATTTCCAAATACACTTTTTAAATACCCAATTGAAAAGTATACATTTTTATTAAAAAATGCATTAAACTTTGAACCATAGGTAATACAATTTCTCACTCTACCCATCCCCTTCCCATGAATTTCCAAATACACTTTTTAAATACCCAATTTAAAAGTATACATTTTTATTAAAAAATGCATTAAACTTTGAACTATAGGTAATACAATTTCTCACTCTACCCATCCCCTTCCCATGAATTTCCAAATACACTTTTTAAATACCCAATTTAAAAGTATACATTTTTATTAAAAAATGCATTAAACTTTGAACTATAGGTAATACAATTTCTCACTCTACCCATCCCCTTCCCATGAATTTCCAAATACACTTTTTAAATACCCAATTTAAAAGTATACATTTTTATTAAAAAATGCATTAAACTTTGAACTATAGGTAATACAATTTCTCACTCTACCCATCCCCTTCCCATGAATTTCCAAATACACTTTTTAAATACCCAATTTAAAAGTATACATTTTTATTAAAAAATGCATTAAACTTTGAACTATAGGTAATACAATTTCTCACTCTACCCATCCCCTTCCCATGAATTTCCAAATACACTTTTTAAATACCCAATTTAAAAGTATACATTTTTATTAAAAAATGCATTAAACTTTGAACTATAGGTAATACAATTTCTCACTCTACCCATCCCCTTCCCATGAATTTCCAAATACACTTTTTAAATACCCAATTTAAAAGTATACATTTTTATTAAAATAATGCTACGTTTACTCTTTTATTCTACTATTTAAATATATTTTAAACATTAATTATATTAATAATTATTTGTCTCGTTAGCAAGTATATTTGGAATAAAAGACTAAACCCGATATTATTTTTTTTATTAAGAAAGCATTAAACTTTGAACTATAGGTAATACAATTCTCACTCTACCCATCCCCTTCCCATGAATTTCCAAATACACTTTTTAAATACCCAAAGATAAATCAAAACCCTAAATTACACAAGTAATTGTTCCCCTTCCTATTTTATTAAATATTATTGATTCAACATTGTTTTTAACTACCCAATTTAAAAAAGTATACATATTTATGACAAAAGCAATAAACTTTGAGCTATAAGTAAATCAAAATCCAATTTTGAACTCTACCCATCTCTTTCCAATTTTTCATCTCCATTCTCCAACTACGACCCTCATTTTCTTAGGTTATTGTAATACTATTTTCAAAGTAAATTTAGTATTTATTTATTTGTTTATTTACTCTAACAATCTAATAGCATTATTCTTATTAATTTATGAATAGAAACATCTCGAGGACTGCCACTGCCTAAATATTCACGTAGCAAGAGTTGTCTGCGTAGCAGCTGTCATTCCTTATTTTATTTTTATTTTTTTTAATTTAGAAATTAAAATATTAGTATTAATCAAAGTAATATAATAGCATGTGTACGGGAAGGGTATTACCGTAAATAAGATGAAAAGAGAGGGCGAGAAGAAGGAACGGAAAAGAAACGTGTTTAAAATGAACAAGGACAGAACATGATAAATAAAGAAAGAGGAGGAAGGAAGGAATCAACGCTCCAAAAATAGCCTTCACAACTTCCTCGTGCTTAAAAAGATTTTCGATTACCCCTTACAAGAAGAAGAAGAAGACGCTTGATTTTTATAAAGATCCATCCTTGCGACTGTGTCTGGAGCTGGAGCTGTGGATTGAAGCTGCTTCTACCCATTTTTCCGAGCTCGGATCGACGCTTTTTTCGGAGTGAGTTGTTGTTTCTGTCGTTGGATTTTGGAGAATGGCTGGCTCCCCCGGTTTTTCTGAGCTTTCCGGCAAGAGGCTGCCGGAGAAGACGACCTTTTCTCAGAAGTGTACTCTTCTCAGCCAATACCTGAAGGAGAATGGGTCGTTTGGGTATCTCAGCCTCGGGATGGACTCCAACGCGGAAGGAAATGGTAAGAGCTCTTCTTTGTTCTTCCCCCTTTGCTGCTGAGCATTTTCTGGTTTTTTTTTTTTCTTCTCCCTAGTTTTCTTTTTTCGTTGAGATTGAAATTGGGTTTTTCGTTGTATTTTCTTGCGAATCAATTGTGAAACTTAAGATCCAAAACGGTCCTCGCCCGCCATCGAATTAGCTCCAATAATACTGCGATTGTTTCCTTTTTGTTTCCCAGAAATTCTTTGTTTGAATCATTCTACTGAAACTTTCCTAATAACTAGGAGGTTCTTGGTCACTCAGACGAATCATTTGTTGTCTGATTGTCCTCGATTTTTAGTTTCTTTAATTTTGATAGATACGATGTTTTTCAACCTTGCAGTTCCGCCAGAGATGTTTCATCAGAGAGCTACTCCGGCAAGGTTATTTCCCTCCGTTGATAAACCAGCCGAGTTTTCTGCTCTAAACGTCCCAGTTTCCAGAAACGAAAATCTCAGATCTATGGATTTATTCCCACAGGAAGCTGGTTTTGGTCCCTTTTCCAAGGAGGACGTTAATTCAAGGTAACTTTCTATTATCTTCTGAAGTTTTATCGTCTATAAATAGAACTGAATATCTTCTATTTTGTACTGAATATGGTTTATTATATTTCAACAGCGAGACTGAACGGGCTCAAATGACAATCTTTTATGGTGGGAAAGTGATCGTCTTCGATAATTATCCGGCCGATAAGGCCAAGGAAGTCATGCTCATGGCCAGCAATAGCAGCTCCCATGGCGTCAAGAAGTCTCAGCCTGCTCTTCCTGCTCATACCACCTTCGACAATATACCCATGAAGGAGCAAATCGGACAACATCCTCCTCAACCTATCGTCGGCGGTAATTTTCTCTAAGTTCAGTGATGGTTATCTCAATCCAAGGCGTTTTACTTTCATTTTTCTGACGGAAGATGGTTGACTTTTCCATTGCAGATCTTCCCATTGCTCGGAAAGCTTCCCTCCGGAGGTTCTTTGAGAAGAGGAAAGATAGGTAGGCGTTTTTCTCCCGTCCGGTTTGAGAGAGGTCTAAGCGTAAACTTAAAGATATAGATAATAAAGTTTGCTTTTGCCATTTTTTCCAGGATCATTGCCAGAGCGCCGTACCAAACTAGCAGCAGCTCCGTCGCCGGCGTAGAAAAAGAGTTTCCGAACAAGGAATGGCTGGGATTGGCCGCTCGGTCTCCTCAGTAGGAGGATCCGTCGTTATTTACTCGAAGCTAAAAATTAAACCTTTTTTTATTATAACTAAGGCCTGCCATCTTTTGCATGTGGGTTTAAATTGTATTCCTTCTATTTCCGGTCAAGCTCTACGGATTAATCGTCAAAACCTAACGATTGATTGATATTAGTGGATGTAATTAAGGCTTAGATATATGATTATTCATTTTTAATTATCACGGCGCCAAACTAATGAGCTGAATCATCGGTAAAGAATGTTTTTTTTTTTTAATTTTTTCCTAATCTTCAAGTTGGGTCGATCCAGCCTTGGACTTAGACTCGTCCTGTCTCCTTCCATGTCGGAAAACGTGGGCGAATGACAAGTGGGTAACAACGACAGATGAACAAAATTAAACTATGGGAAGGTCTAACACGCAAAAGTCAGAAAACAAAAACTGGGAAAAGGAGGAAGACAGCCGACGGGGTGGGAATGAAGAGATTGTTCAAAGTGGGAATTGATTATTTTTCAGATCACGTGGACTGAAGAGGGTGGATTGGCCGACGGGTGGGGCAGGCTTTCATTTGACTCTTTCTGTTTCTGGTTTAATGCTTCTTCACGCGTTTCTGCCAATCGGTCTTTGTTTAGACGTTTTTCTCCTTCGTGGAGCAGCACTGTAGATATCGATGTGGACGTTGCCTCTGTGGGGCATTCCTTTCTTAAAAGTCCACAGATCCTGGTTCAGATTGGTCTTGTCGGTTTGGATGTCCAAAACCTCGCCTCAACATATTTGGTTTTAAAATAAAGATGAAAATATATACATTTAAGGTCCAGTTTGCACTTTTGTTGGGTTGAGTTAAGGGTACACAAGTTAATTTGAGGGTTGTTTGATTTTGTTATATGCAGTCATAACAATTTTCTATGCCCAAATTATAAATTGAATCGTGGAAGACCGTTCTTCCGTATTAAGAACTCGTCGCGACTCACATCGGGTAGGAAATAGACCGAGTTTGGACTGAGGAGTTCCGGTTTGTGGGCTTCACTTCAAGTCCATAGCATGGTTTCGATTTATTTTGAAACAGATATCAATGAGGTCCACTTGTGCAGCATTAATCTTGCAAGTAATTTCACACTTAATTTGTTCTTAACTTGGACCATAATGCATGGCCATGATGCTCATAAGCAAATAGCATGTGATCGTGGATGACTTAACATCCCCTTCGAGATCAAGGCCGGAGGACTTAAAGCTTGTTTCGAAACTCCTCTTGAAGGTGGAAGGAGGCAATCGCTTTGTTAACCCTTTCTCAGTCAAAATGATAAATCGCTTTCAACATGTTTCAACCTGGAGCGAAGTGCACAATCGAAGGCAAGATAAATTACAGCGAAACATTACTCGCCGTCGAGAGAGAATGATGGAGAGTGCAAAAAAAAGAGATTTGCACCCATGTTATCTTTGTTGCACTCTTAACTACACTTTTGTATTCAGATTCTAAACTCGAAATGTGAAACAACTTTTTTGCTTGGTTGAGGACCAAGATATCAACAACCTAGGATTAAGCAATAGGCAATCGCAATCCATTGATCATAACGTGAATAAGCCCAATCCGTATCAATAGAACAAGTTACATTTAAGTCAGTGATTTTGATATAGATACGTAACTATCAATAAGTGATACGTTACTTCTCGAGTATTATTGTTAATGTTGTTTTAGATTATTCTCAAGAGCACCCCAAAAGAATACATCAATGGAGTAAGGATGGACGTCCGTTTTAAAACTTGGCTCCTCCCTCCCTACCCTACGATTACTGCTTGAACCAGAAATAAATCTTTCAGAAATTCCATAAAAATGGATCCTGATTTGTCATCCCGTCAAAAAAATCCTCATTGTTTCCAGCTTCCGGAAAATAATTTGAGTTTAGATCGTCGAAGAATATATCACACTCTGGAAATGCGTCGAGATTCAGATCGCTGTAGCTTGATTCGATTGAATTGTCCGGATTCCAGATCGAACCATCGGCTACCGATTGGGAGGGAGAGGAAGACTGATAATGTGACGTAGTAGGAGAAGGGTACAAATGGGCTGTCGCCGGCTCTGAATTGGCGAATTTGGCAGCGGCGGATCGAATTTCCGCCGGAGTAAGAGAGGGTCCGCCGACGATGTCCGGCGGATTCTCGGGAAATTAAACTTCGCGGAGGGGACCCCGGAGGCAGAAAAGGGCGGCGTCAAAGGCGCGGGCTGCCTTCTCGGCTGATTCGTAAGAGCCAAGCCATATTCGCTCTCTGCTGTTGGGTAGACGGATTTCGGAAACCCATTTTCCCCATTTTCTCTTGCGAACTCCTTTGTAGCGGGAATCGCTTCTTTCTGCAGGCTTTTCAACCGGTTGCTTCACCATAGGGGGGAGAAATTATCAATTTCGGATATGGAATAGGGTTTCTGCAAGTGTTCTGCTCTGAGAAGGCCGGAGAAGAAGACGATGCTGTGGACTGAATCTGGACTTTGCGGCTGTTAATTTATACGTGAGCGTTCCAAAGTTTGACTGATGTCAACACTCAGACAGGCGCGTTGAGTCACAGCCGCAGTACACGTGGCTTCGTACAATCTGCAAACGCGTGAGAAGAGACATTTAAGAGTGTTAAAAACCACGTGGGTTTTTTGTAGTTATTATCCGCACGTGCTCAAAAACATCGAATTGAACTTTCTTCGAAGTAGAGCAAGGGAACCTGCTTGATCAACACCACTATAGTTTCCACCCTATAAAAAAATGTTTTTTTTTTTTTGGAAAAATTACATAATTAATATCAATCTCGCAATTACTTTTGAGGGTTCCTCTCTTTTTCGACTAATTTATCCCGGAATGAATTATAGATCTAGCGTGGTTTAAAACATTTATACAATTGATACTGTCGACGCATGTTCGTCTCAACGGTGTCTAGAATCCGGAGAAGATACCAAGTTTGGTGGGATTGAGGAGTAAAATGTTGAATCATTTCAAGTGTTGTTTAATGCATGTAAAATGTGGGAGTGAGTGAGTTGTGTGGGGTCACACGAACTCAATAGAACAAAAGTGGCCAATTCTAGAAACCCCAAGTAGGAAATTGGTCACTACTTTCGTTAGACGTTTGAGACCAAGATAGCCAATTCAGCCTCAGCAACGGGTCGGGGCCCCACACACATCTATCTAGTACCAGGTTTTGGAGGGCTCGGGCTTGTCGAACAAAGCGGACCCCAGTTGAGCCTTGGCTCTACAATGAAATTATTGACATTGGCACGCTGACCTGATGATTAGCCAGAATGTCAATGATACTAAGTTGACATGATCGTGTCGGATGGGTCACAAGTGGAGTCGAGAATAGAGCTTTTGCACACAATCAAAAACAAACACTCTTAATTAATCTTTATTCGTGTAAACTTGATTATAAAATTTCTAAAATTATTTTATTGGCATCACAATTCCTCTAATTCTCTTTTCAAAGATCTAAATAGATTAATACTCATTCGGTTTCCGACAAAAATAAAAAACATCAAATCAATATCAACAACGAAAAGTTTCCATTGCCAAGTGATCGTTAATTTACGAGTGCAAGGGTTCCCACTACACATATAATGACTCGTAGCGTCGAACTTAGGACTTACACTATCACAACTTTCTTTATTATACCATCGCATCATCACCGTCACCGTCACCTTCACCGAACGAGTGGTATCAACAAATACTCCACGTAGAAGAGCTGCACGATAGAACGAGAGAAAAAGAGATTGCGTTATTATCCGTATTCCAAAATAAGAATGACATTTAAATTTCTCAAGAGAAAGACGTAAAGAGAGAGAAAACTAGACGAAGATGGATAGATTATGAAACAAAGAGAATTAGAGAGAGATCGAGAAAATTTACGAAAAATCTCACTCGGAAAACAATTAATTCTTCGGAATTCATCGCATACAAGCAGCGTATTTATGCAATTTCTCAAAAAGCTATTATGATCTAAGCATAAAAAATGAAGAGGGGATTAGAGTTTTGACCTTCCAAATAAACATATAGAAGGCTGTTATTGCAGATTTGCTCTTCAAATCAACGCTTTTAGCCCGGTTCCAAAGAACAGAAGCCAAAGCAACGTGTCCCAAAACCTGATAAACTCAGAATGATTACTATTATTACTAAAGACATGTTCAGAAGATATTTTAAAAAACAGTTTTGAAAAACTGAAGATGAAAACAAAACGTTATTTGAAAATGCACCGGCTCAATTGTTTCCGACAATTTCCAGTTTTTGAAAACAGAAAACACTCGAACAAGCCAGAAACTTGCTTTCAAGGAAGACGAGTATGTAAAAGGACATTACAGTAAGCCACTTGCTCCAAGAACATGAAGATGCAGCGCCCACCAAGAGTGCAACTCCATAGGCAACTTCAAGCAGCGAGATACAAATCCAGAAGACCTGTTGAATTAAACAAAACCAAAATTAGGAATCTCGAGTAGTTTTTAGCGTAAATTCAAAAACAGAAGACTAACCCGTTCTTGACCCAATCGTACTGTAAATGATCGAATGCCAAAAATTCTGTCCCCGTCGATATCTGGTATGTCCTGTATGATGTCCACATAAGGGGTTCAAGGGTCATGAAGAGAATCACATTCATTTCCAAATGACTTTTAAGAAAATATTGATGAAAACGAAGATATAGGATGGGAAGATCATTCTACAATTTCATGCCAATTGGAAAGAATATTTCAGAACAATCAATGACAAAACATACGCCTAAGGGTCACTTTTTTTTTTGACAAGGCCAGGCAGGACCCGGACCTATGTTTCCAAAAGCGGGCCGACCTGAGGGGCGGTTTGTTTTAAGATTATAAGGTCATTTTTTAACTAGCTGCATCGCTAAGGTAAATATCAAGACGGCCCAAGGTCAAACGCCCACTGACACGACAAGGACATGAACAACCGATACCTTAAATTATTATTTTTGAACAAAACAAACCATGAAGTTTTACCAATGAACAATTTAAACTATGGTCTTCAATTTCCTAATAAGTGATCCACAGGCCCTCCCTCTCTGACTGTCTTTTCACCTCTCTTGACTTTATCGTGTTGAGTTGAGATTAATTTAATAATATATAACTTTTTAACACTCCACATCCCTAAGTTAAGAGTATTTGTGTTCTTTAACTTCAAGAAATATTTGTTTTTTTTTTTATAATTAATTTCTAGCAAATATATACTTCTAAATTTCAAACATCCTTCAGAAACTATTTTGTAAAATCATTAGGGAGGAACATTACCACACATGGATTTCTTAGACAAGAAACAGCTCATACCTTGAATAGTGCAATAACTACCGAAAAGAAGCTCATGAACGCAGTCGCAAAAATCAAGGGACGAGAGAAGACAGCAGGTCTGTTGTAAACATGGACCTACAAATAAATTAAATTCAATCGAATCAAACACTAGTTTTGCTGATGAGCTTCTTAATTTAGCTACTACCCATTTAAATTAAATTCGACTACATCATTGATCTACTCTCCCCATGAATTCTGACCAATTCAATAAGACGTTTGAAAAAGTATCAATATTTTGGCATTATACGTCTTGATTATGACTAATGTCCAACGATAAAAACGGACTGTATGACAAAATCAAGTTTTCAATGGTAAGTGTTTGTTTTTTTTCCTAGAAATGTTCTCTCTCTTCTTTGTATTTTCTTTCTTTCAATATAATTTATTTCTAATCAAAGAAAAAAAACTCAAACTTTTAATGCAAAAATGGATTCGTTATCACCTCTCTGAACACCATAATCGATGCTTTCATACTAAATTGATAGAACAAGATTCTACTAATCGATTACAATTGTAGACCAAGATTTTTTCCCTCAGACTGACTCAGTTCAGAATTCTCTCAGGCTTTTGACCCTAGAATCTCCCCGATTTTCCTTCACAGAATATTCGATAAACCCTTACTCTTTCCCCTCCCTTTTAACTACTAACTTCGGCTCATCAACAACCTATCAGTTACAATAACCACTCGAAGCAATACTTACTATAATACTATTTATTTAGGCACTCTATTCCAGGTAAATGGTACTTTATCAAAGTGCTATATTTTTGTCTTTAATTGGTAAGGGATAAAAGCAACTTAGATGTTTTTTTTTTTTTTTTTACCTTTCTATATTAAAGGATTTTCTTATCTGTGCTTCTTCCTTAGTTAATGCAACTTCTTATTGAAACCAGAATTGGTAGAAGATAGTAACTCAAATTCAAAGATGAAACACTTCAAACCTGCATGTGCAGAAAAAAAGCAAGTTGAACAATCACTGCTCGAACAGCCAAAATACACATTGCTGCTACCACCGCAGATCTCTTCCATCGCAACAGAGGCATCTAAAATAGCAGTTTGGATAAAACGAGAAATGGATATCAACATATATATCTTAAAATTAAGAGCTATTGCTCAAAATCTGCATCTATTACTTTAAAGAATCACATGCAAAAAGTTAACGGAATGAATTATGATAAATATATCAACTAATTAATCAAGTGATCACCCAAATATTGAACCATAATAAAAACAATAAACATATTCCTTATATTCGGTAGTATTTGTGAGATCTTTACAAAAGTTGTTATTGAGAAATGGAAAAAACTAGATTACGACTACGTGTCCGCGGCAATTCAGCCACATCAATAGGTTGGCCCACAAGCATGTAATTTTAAACTCAGCGTCACGGTGCTATTTAAAAATCACCTTAAAAAGCCAGCCCATCTGTGCAAACACACGTCAGGACAGGCCACAACCTGGCCTTATTATACAATAAAAAAAAAGAGGCCCCCGCGGCGGGTTCGTGGGTCGGTTGCTGACCCTGAATAGCAATAATAAAGAGGCCAGGAAGGCCTCTAGCTTATACAGATAGTAAATGCGAGGCTGTTAGACCAACTTACATTGATTGAATATGCAGTTCCAAGAACAAAACTGATGAAAAGTGCCCAAAACAAGGGCCATGAGCCAACAATCCATCCAAGCCAAAAACTCTGGAAAATGAAGGGGAAAATGGCAAGATAGTTTATATCAAGAATGAAGCATCAACAAATGAAATTAAAAACATTTACCCTTTCTAACTAATGAGATCCGAAATGTTCTGTAAAATGCAGCCTTTAACTATTCAAGACTCTCATTATGCCACTTAGTTTTCATAGAGCTACTAATTCTTGAGAAATAAATTTGGAAAATTGTAGCAGTATCCTGAAGATCTCACAATCAATATATACATAAGAGTGAAGAACATCTGTTGTTGCAATGGAATAAGGTCAATTTAATCGAGCTCTTTTTAAAAAAGGTAACTATCCTCAATGGTGTTTTACAAATATGGTAATAATGGCAATAATTACTCAAAGTGATGGGGATAATAAATCAGCCAATACTCACTTCATCAGACTAAAAAGGACATCTATGTCCAGCCATTTTTTCTCCTAGAGTATTATGATATATGAAATGGCAAGTAAGCCGAAGTCAAACATTGATGCCATGTAATTATGAATAAGTAAGACAAGGTAGATGTGAAGAGTTGAGTCGAACATGGAAACTGAAAAATACAATTTTCTCCCTTTTTCTTTTCTCTTTCAACAAGGGTGTATGCAAATTTTCCATATCAATTGCTTCATGAATCTTAAGCTGGCTATTTAAAAACTGGTACCATAATCGAAAAAGATGTAACAATGGCAATGCCAGTTCCAACAGAATATTCCCCCGATGCCAATGGAAGATATGGCTTGTTAATCTGCGAAATAAAAGGACAAAAATTCCACGCTTAGAAAACCAGGCATATGTCAATGAAAGAACAAGGTTTTAGATATAAGCCTGTGGTGTCTATAGAGTTTAGAATAATTTAGCCAAATTAAATAATAATCATGCATACTGAACAGAACAAAGCTTGAAATGTGAAAAGATTTAAAACTACTTCCAAGCAATGTGACTTGTAATGAAATCATATTTTTCTAAACTTAGACTCTGCAACCATCTAAAGAGTGAATAATAAAACATACAGATCCATATGCCAATTTTAAATGCCTTAACAAGTACAGGAGAACGAACAGTAATCAAGAATGTGATCATAACAAATCTAATAACACAGAAAGTAAAACTCAAAGGAGTCAAGTTCTCATATGAACACTGAAAGAGGTCAGATTCTCCCCTAATTTTCCACTACCAATTACTGATGAACATTAAGCGACTCCATTGAAATAAAATGACCAAAATAACACACAAACGGAAATAGAAAAATCACATGTCTAACGTAACACCAACTTTAAAAATACAACGAGTAACTCACTCGAAAAATAAACATAACTTTTCTTTAGACAATATTCAATAATCTTAACTTAGTCCTTTGTTAACCGTATAGGAATATAAAAAGAAAATTAAATAACACCCATTTATCTTAATTTTTTATCTTTCCTAGTAAACTTCCTTTAGAAATGTATGAGCATTTTCTCCCTATTTATAATAAACTAATTTTTCTCCCCCTTTTATTCTCCTCCCTTCCCACTATATTTTACTGCCGTGTAGGCTAACCACATACTGCCCCCACATCTCCCATGTTTTGCTCGCTCCCTTTTCCTCAATTCTCCCCACTCATTTCCCTTCCATCTTTTTCTTAGCCATCTTTGCATACGTGTAACGTATCAGGGGTCTATCAGAATGGTGATATAATTTCACTCTAAAAGGAATAAAGGATGGTAATTGGTGGTTTTTTAGGTCTTATAATATTTAATTGCAACGAGAGACAGATAAGGAGAAAGTACCTTGTCTATGTCAATGTCAGACAATTGATTTAAGCCAACAATATAGATATTCATGAAGAGGGCAGCTACAACAGCCTGAAAATCAAGTAAAAAAACTCTCAAAATAAGAGTTTGACAAAATGCCAGTTGACATTAAAAAAAAGTACAATTGAACCATTACCTCCAACACCCCTGAGAAAAATAAAGGTGAAAAATCTGATAAGTTTTGGACTGCCAGAAGAGAAACTGAAACAATGCTCAGCGCCTGATCACAGAAAAAAATGTGCAAGTCACCTCTACAATTCACACGAAAAACATAAATGAACCATTAAATTTTAACATCAACAAACAAAACTTAACTGTACCGATTACAGTGTGCGGCCTAGAAAACCTGTAAAAAGCATCGAGGAAATTTATGGGAGATTTCCAAATGTCATTTGGATTATAAGCTTTAGGCCTCAGATTCAAGAGGGTATTCGGCCTCATTTGATGCATGCATTTTGACAACTCTACGCATGAAATGTATATTTTTCCTGATGTTGTCTGACTTTATGTTTGAAAATAAGCAACTCTGGCTGCCTGCCATTGTATCTTGCTGAGATTTTCCAAACTCTGCTTCTTGGAACTTGATTATGACATATCAGAGATACATTACAACATGTCAAAACAATTAAAGCAAGAAAAAAATGCAAGTAATTATGCTAAATTTATTTGAATTAGACTGCACACTTTCAACCCTGCACAACATTGTAAATATTGAAAGTCCAGTATTCAAGTGCAATCCACAAAGAAAAATACCAGTAATCAAATTTCAAACACATTAATTTCATTTTTTGCAGGCGATAACATATCAAAAATAAAAAAATATGTGAACATGCCCCAGATGATGATTGCATAGTCGTCTACTTTGCTCATTGGTGGCTAGCTGCTGCCGGATTGTTCTGAATTTTTTTTTTCTTTCCAACAGTCAGCTTCATTTTTTAATACAAATATTTCACATTTGGTAGTTACAGAATCAGTTAGATGCTAAGAAGCAACCCCGGGGCGGCCTTTGAGTATCTTCAATTGATGCATGCAAGATTCATTACTGTAGTTAGCTCTAGATCAAGCAAAATGAAGAGAAGATCCCGAATTATGCCTACGGTTCCATTTTTGTCTTCCCTTCAAAATCTTATGCCTAGTTTCGTATATCGCCTTAAAAACATGACAAATCTTAGCCATAATCAAGAAACTGCAACAACTATGATCTTTGGCATCATGAGATAATGTTCAACAATGAATATATCCGATTCATATGAAAATGGGAGAAAGAGAAAAGCAATCAATGCCATGCATTTACAATTTGGACAAAAGCTACAGAAGCAGGAGAAATCCACAATAAATCCACAATGATTACATTGAGAGAATCGTACATACTTGAAAATAGATTATTCTTGAGATTCTCATTCCTCCCGCTATTCCCACCTATCAAATTTCATAACTCATCGGGTAAACTCATCAAATAACTTGAAGCAGGAATCTCAAATTCTGTGTGACGTAAAGAAATTGGTATTTTTCCTCTTGTAATAGAGAAGAGAGGAAGAAAGTTTCTAGAAAGATAGCCACTTCAACACCCAAAACGAAATACACGAACTTGAAAAAAAAAAAAAACAGAAATAGATCCAGATGAAGTACAGATCAGTAGAACCCTTCACTGGAATAGAATTACAAAGGCATACCCCTAATAAAGAGGGTTTAAGGTGGAAACCATGTAACACAAACTCCATTAATGGTATTTCTCTGTTTCTACCCAGCAATCCTCAATTCAGAGTTTCGCAAGCACTCTCAATCGGGTCCCTTTTCAGCACCAGCGAATACAGAGAAGCTCAATGGGTCCTCTCTCTCTCTCTAAATATCTCAATACAGTGCACATGGAAAATGATTCGTGAGTTACGGTACTGCGTCAGTATCCGTTGCAGAATCAGCAGCTTGCCAAATGGAGGAACAGTCGTACACGCCTCAGAGTCAGTGACGTTGGATTTTGTCGTAGCACCCGAAATGAAAGTGATTTTATTTATAAAAAGTTGAAAAAAAAAAATTTAATCTTTCGATGAAGCGCAAGAGTAGATTTACAGACAATGGAGGGCATGAAGCTTGCTCCAACTTTATCTCGTTACTGTTCTTTCACACAGGACCGTTAAAGGATTGGGAGTACGGTACTGCGACCAGTAGCCGTTGCCGTCAGCAGCGTGCCAAATGGAGGAACAGTCGTACACGCATCAGAGTCGGTGACGTTGGATTTGTCGTTACATACCTAGCACCCGAAATGACAGCGACTGTGTTTTTATTTATAAAAAGTTAAATTGAAAAAGAAAATGATTTTTAATCTTTCGATGAAGCGCAAGAGTAGAATTAGAGACAATGGATGGCATGAAGCTTGCTCCAACTTTATCTCGTTACTGTTCTTTCACACAGGACCGTTAAAAGACTCTAATCGCTGCTGATTAATTAATTCAATTAATATTTTATTTTAATTGACCTTAATTATTATTTCAAAGCGTAAAAACCACGTCAATAAGTAAAAATTAAAATAAAAATTTAGATAATAAACTTAACATTACTCTAATACAAATAAACGATTGATTAAGAACACTCAGGGTCATCGTGAGGCCAAGTCGAATTAGTCTGATCCACTAAATTCGAGCGCACGTCCATACCAAACTTGGTTCGACGGGTATTGGACAAATTTTTTGTCGGCTACCAAAATTTTATGGTTAAAGGTTCAATACCATCGACATTTAACCATTAGGTCGGGCAGTGAACATGGCTACAAACCGACTATTTTTGGTTACGAGTGATTAGTCAGCTACACAAATTTCTTAGTCAGAGTCTTCCCACTGGCTATAATATACGTTCAGATCTAACCTGGCCAGGCCTCGGACTAGGCCTTGAAAAAAAGAAAATCAGACAAAGGCTCACGTAGCGAGGCAGGCCACCCTCCAGAAGAAATAGAATTTCACATATAAGTGCTTTTACATTATATAGGCCCTTTAGTTACGACAAATAGAGAAAATTGGATCATATCAAAGCAAATGAGTTAATGGTAAATTATTACAAACATTTTATATTTATCCCGTAATCTTGTACTCCGAGGCATATAATAGAATAATTATGATAAATTATATCATACTAATTATTATTATATTTTAAAGTAATAATAAATTTACCTTTTAATTCTATGCTATAATTTTACATCATGTCGTGATGTTCATGTGTTACTCATTAATTGATGTAGTAATTAAGACAATTTATATGTTACGATCAATTTAGTTAAAATCAAATTACTTAATTTCTCAACGCATCTGTATGCGCATAATTCTCTCTCACCCATTATTTTGTCAATAGGGCTTGTTACAACTCTGCCTTAAACTTTTTTTTTTCATTATTTGAAAACTTATTTTATTATATAAAAATATTTAATATTGAAATTTCTAAATAAAATACATCTATAAATTATCTAAAGTTTTTGTTATGAATAATTAAGAAGAAAAATTGAAGAGATAAATAATTTGAATCGGGACTGCAACGTAGATCAAATCAATTAAAAGCATACGAATTGATCTCTTGATTCTTGCTCATTAGTCGTCGTTTGTAAATACTTTCTAAAGAGAATATTTCTCGTTAATATATGTACGCGTTATTCATTAGTTGGTATAATATTTTCCCAATTGAAAAATGAAAACCAATAATAAATAATCAAATTCTTCGGATAAGTGAAAGGAGTGGAGACATGATCAATTTTAATTAATAAACAGTAGAATAATTTTTATTTATTTATTTATTTTTATCATCCTAGATATATTATTAATGTCATTTTTTTATACTAATTATTATACCCAAGTGTAAATCAAATAATGGAACTAGAAGAAAATTAGAAGCAAGTTTTTTGATTAATTAGAAGGGAGAAAATTAAGAACTATATTGAGTTAAATTTAAAAATAACTTAATTTTCATAAATAAAATGAAATAAATTGCAACATTAAAGCACTAGAACAAAAGTTTGTACATCCACACGTGGAATAATGACTTAGCACATAAGAAACGTGGCAAATTGTAGTTGTACTTCAAAAATTGTTTAAGATATTAATTGTCTTTGATTGTAAAGACACAAACTATTTACCATTTCTTTCATCTACAGGAGTAGTTTTGATTGGAAATAAAGAATTTTCGGTCGGATTTTTCGATATTTCGAAGAACAGTGTCCACCCGCCAGAAAGTCAGCGGTAGGAAGAGCCATGAGCTGAAGCCAGGGTTGAAGCCTTGAAGCCAGTCGGCTAGATTTTTCCACAAAGCGGAGGCGGTGCACAACAGTACAACACGATTTGGCAACAAGCAGATTTTTCACCCCTCATCATCATTGTCATCCTCTCTCTCTCGGACAGCTTATACCTTGATTTCCAAACCCTTTTCCACCACTCGTTTCCTTTTCTTCTCTCCTGCTCTTCCTCAACCATCTCTGCTTTGGTATTCGCACGACTTCACTCTGTTTCGTCTCTATATCCTCCGAAACTGTTCCATCTTGGGTCGATCTCCAAACTGTTTCTGGGTTTTGGTTTTAATTGGATTACACCAGATGGGTTGAAGAGGAAGTCCTCGGTATAACGAAAATGGAGTGGGACAGCAACTCGGATTTAAGCGGGGACGAGGACGAGGATGGGTTCATGCTTACCGATGGCGGCCCTCTTCCTTTTCCCGTCGGGAATTTGCTCCAACGCCGTGTGGGTTCGTCGTCACCGACTCCGGCGAGCCAGACCACCCTATCATATACGTCAACACGGTTTTTGAGATGGTCACTGGCTATAGAGCTGAGGAAGTGCTGGGTCGCAATTGGTAAGTTTAATCTCTATTTCCACTTTCGGTTTGCGTAACTTTATTGGAATTCATTGCAAATGTGAATTGAATTTGGTTGCTGGTGAGCCAGAGAAGGGGGTTTAGACTTGTTTTCGATTGTTGAAGTCTGGGGATTTTTGTTGCGTTGAGCAGGATTAGAAGATTTAGGCTAATATATGATTGGCTAAGACCTTAGATATTGGCTGTTTGTCTGTAATTCAAGTGTTGGGTTGCTTAGCTTTTCTATCAATGGTTGGGGCAGATGACAGGTTGCTTTCAAGAAAACGATAATCAAACGTGGATAAACTTTCTTTGTTGATGATCGATAGACTTTCTTAGGTGTTGTAGATGATTATGTCATTCTTCTTACCGATATTAATTATTTCTCGTTTACATTAATGAACCAAGAAATCTGTTTTTTTGAGGGCTATTCTCTATGTATTGGGGATTTTTTACTTAAGAGAAACTAAAGAATGAATTGGCATTACCTCTTCCTATTCCCCATCCACATCTTTATACTTAAATTAGAGATTGAAAATGATTTCTACGTACTGGAGAGTAGGAGGGAGGATCATATTATTTTTTTCTTGATCTGTGCTAGGATCATGGACAGTAAAGTACTTAACCATTAATAGCAAGACTTTAAATTCCTATATCATATGAACCTGCTTTAATTGGTTATTACTTGAAAGTCATGTAATAACATGATAGGCACCCCTTGATTCAATAGAAAATACTAGTATATTAATAATGAGAAGAGAACACGATATGCCAGACTCTTCGAAAGGTATGCAAGCTCACTGCTTGCAATATTTATCCCAAAATATGAATACCCTCCTAGGCTCTTTCCCCTTTCCTTTAATACTCTCTATCCTTCAATGTCCAAACTACCCCTATAAGAATGATTCCAGAATATTCTCACAATTACGCACATATCTGTTAGGGTTTCTGTGCGTATCCAACAAACAACAAAGATAGATTGCAGTTCCAGAAAGATCGGACCACACACCAACACAAATGTGGAAGAATTCTAAAGCCTCAACTCTCTCCCTTTGCTGAGGTATTCGAGAGCCTCAGCTTCTCTCTCACTTTTTCTAGTTTTTCCTCCCCCGTATCACTCACCTCCCTCTACATATATAACTCACAAAATCATAACTGAATTATAAGTCTAATACTCATTTTACCTCTATAACTACTAGATAATTAAAATATTACCTTTCCCTAAAATATTCCTAACGGTATAATACTAACTCCCTCCACCATACTCTTCACTTTTTCCTCCTAGAGGGGGAATCTTATCAGAACTATTCTTCCACATTAATATTTTTACCATTAAAATCTAATTGATGATTCATTATTTATTTTTCACGAGTTACTAATTACGGCATTGTTGCGAGAAATTGATGTGTTGTATTTGCTTGGTGTAATTTGTTACTATGTATTGGATGTTGTTGGTTTGTGATATGGAGAGGGTGTATGTTATTTTATAGATCTGCTCAAGTGTAATGCAGGATGTTAGGATTAGACGCCCTAATCCACCTGTAACGAACGATCAAGAAAACTGAAAAAGAAAAACGAGAAAATAATGGACACCGAATTTTACGTGGAAATCCTAGAAGAGAAAAAATCACGGGTAGAGGAGAGAATCACTAATATCAAATTCGGTACAATGAGTTTTGCGACTCAAGTACCAATATATAGAGAAAACGTAAAACCCTAATATTGATATACGGGCCCGACCCGGCCTAACTAGAATTCGGGTCACATCAAATTCTAACAAACTCCACATTGACACGAATTCCACATGAGAGATCCAACGGGCTACTCGGCCCAACCCAAAGCGAATCCAAAACACTGAACTCTGACAATCTCTACTTTCAAAGAAATTCCGGTGTAAAGAAACAAATCTGCAAAACCTCATTAAAAAATAAGCTCCTCTACCACAAAGGCCCCAGATGGGCCAACTCAGCATCCGATACCGTTCAAGTTTAAGCTCCGCTTAAACTTGAGAGACTTACTTGAGAAGAAATCGCATCTCCTCCTCCATGGTATTACTGAACTATCAGGGTTGTCGCAACGAACTGCATCTGAACATGTTGAAGACTCCACACGAGAATCGTTACCCTCGAACACATTCAATGCATAATCCCACAGTTTCATCATATCGTTCCGGAGTATTAACCTTTCACATAGTTCTGCCTTTGACGATACCTTTCTGACATGAAACTAAAACTGGTGACTGAACATCTGTAATAGGTTGACTTACCGGCTCTGATGCTACCCTCAAATCCCAACCTAAACTTCACCTGAGAACTTGACTTCTTCCGAGTCTTCTCAACCTTTCTCTTAGAAGGTGAATTCACAAACTTTGCAAACTTATTACCCATCACATTGACTGTGGAATCCGCGATCTTCGCGTGCATCACATATAATGAGGAACATTTTTCTCCTCTCGCTACGATCAATGAACCTCTAGTAAGCTTCCATTTTCCATCACGAAAGGTGTTGTCAAACCTTTCGTCGTCGAGCTTGCCAGTCGAGACCAAATTCTTGCGGATGTCGGGGATGTGCTTCACGCCTCTCAAAACCAAGGTGTCGCTGATGTTAGGTCTCCAAACGCACATCTCTCATACCAATGACTTTTGCAACTGACACCATTTCCCATCCTCACACTTCCAAAGTTACTAGAAGTGTAGGACATAAAGAAATCTCTCCGCGAAGTGGCATGTATTGAAGCGCCACTATCGATTACCCAACCTGTATCTTGGCAAGTGAAATTTACGACATCCTCGCCGTACATACTAAAGAACTCTTCGGTGGCTGTGGCTGCCTCCTCGCCTATGTCACCTTCTTCGAACATCTTTTCATTTCCTTTGGCATTCGGATTCTCCCGAAGAAGCTTGTGACAAAATCGCTTTATGTGTTTTTTCTTGCCACAATAATAACACTCAAAGTTGGCGTGTTTTTCAGGACTTTCCTCTGACTTCGATTTCTATTGCCCGGACCTTTACTTGGACTCCTACCCCTATTTTCAACATTCAAAGCTGAGCCTGTCGATGTTTCACCAGAATCAATCTTACGAATCTCCTCGGCAAGAATACGATCCCACACATCGGTGAATACCAATTTAGCACTTCCAACTGAGTTACTAACTGCAGCTCTCATAGGCTCCCAGCTATTCGGTAGAGACGCCAACAAAATTAGGGCACTAACCTCATCCCCAAAATCAATTTCTATAGATAACAATTGATTCACAATCGTATTGAATTCATTTAGATGCGCTGTGACAGAAGTACCATCAATCATCTTCAGATTAAAGAGCTTCTTTATAAGAAATACCTTATTATTCGCAAGATGATTTCTCGTACATATCAGATAGAGCATTCATCAGACTCGCGGTGATCTTCTCCTTCGCCACGTTATGAGCAACGCTTTTGGCTAGTTTCAATCGGACGACTTCCAAAACCTGTCTGTCAAGGAGATTCCATTCACCGTCTTCATCTTCTCTGATTTCGCATTCAAAGGAAGATGAAGTTTTTTCCCATACAAGTAATCCTCGATTTGCATTCTCCAGAACGGCGAAATCTGATCCATCGAATTTTCCATTAATGTGTCCAGTGCTATCGTCACCTGACATTGTTATTACAAATCAATGCAAAACAAAAAAGATATTTCTAGATCAATTATTCAGCCCCAATAATCAATCTCAAATATTCAGAATAAATCCTTCAAAATATTCTGAACCAGAATTGAACCGACCCAGTTCAGAAAATTTTTCCAAAATCAACTGTTGAAACTGGATCTTCAACCAAAAATTCAAACTTTGAATTAAATCTCCATTGAGCAGACAAAACGGCGGCAGATAGAGACTCCTCTTCGCGCGGCGCTTTTTGTTCTGATCGGAGCTTGCAATAGACCAGCGTTCTTCTCCCTTGATATTTCGCTTGATCGGTGACTGAGATCGGCTGGCGGAGACTTCTTTTTGGCGGTCTCGGGTAGGACAGAACAAGGCTTCTCTGTTCTTCTTCGTCAGTCGGCTCGGACGGCGCTTCTCTATTTAGCGATGGTCGGCTGACCAGTGGGCAGATTTCTCTCTTCGCGGCGTCGAAAGGTTTGCAGAACGGTGGCGAGCTTTGTGGTCTTCGCAGACGGCGTGCGGCTAGGGCTCCGTTCTTCGGCTTCAGGGTCGCGTTGCGCTTCTCGCAGCCGGACGGTGGCAGCGACGGCTGCTAGGCCTCAGAGAGGTGGGTCTTGGTTGTCGGGCAGAACTCTCAACTCTGTTCTTCGCTGGTGAAGAAGAACCAGAGAGCTTCTCTCTGTTCTTCTCGGCGGACAGAATAGAAAAAATAAAAACAAACTTTTTTTTTTATTATTTCAATTTTCTTTTCCTCCAAAATTGCAATTTCACTTATCGAAATTACAAACCTGAAATCGATAGATACCCTTCGAAGAATCAAACTCTGATTTTCGAAAACCATTTCAACCTGAAGCTCTGATATCAGTTGTTAAGATTAGACGCCATAATCCACCTGTAACGAACGATCAAGAAAACCGAAAAAGAAAAACGAGAAAATAATAGACATCGAATTTTACGTGGAAACCTTAGAAGGGAAAAAATCACAAGGTAGAGGAGAGAATTACTAATATCAAATTCGGTACAATGAGTTTTACGACTCAAGTATCAATATATAGAGAAAACGTAAAACCCTAATATTGATATACGGGCCCGACCCGGCCCAACTAGAATTCGGGTTATACCAAATTCTAACACAGAAGTGTTCTATTTTATTGCTTGATGAAAACTGGCAGTTCATCAGAATATCTGTTGAATCTTTTCCTCTATAGATCAAACAATTTTGAAAGAAATTCTGATCGATTTCTTTTTCTGTTCTTGTATGTTGTATGTTGTATGCTTATGTATTTAATTTACGTGAGTTTCGCTCAACACTCCAGATCGCTCGCATATGTTGGTCCAGAAATATACTTGTAGCTTGACAAGACTGACACCCTTGATAAATATTTCAAAGAACTGCCCTGTAGGAGCTACTTATTGTAAAAATATTTGATTCTGTACCAACTTTTATGTTTGAATTTAGTGAAGCTAAATTGAAAGAACTTGTTCATGACCAAGATTAACAAAATTTATTGAACATGTTCTGCGTCACATTTTTGTATTTCCATCGGGAGTTAAAAAAGAAAGCACATACAAACCCGTTTCCATTTAATGATCACAATTTTTTTTTTTGGATAAGATATATTGGGAATTGTAGCATTTGACTGGTCAACTTGTTCACACCATCATGGAATGCATTCATCAATTCGACAAAAATGAGGCCAAGTACACTGTGTGTACAAGCAGAAATAAAATATAGGTTTGGTTGAGCTTCTTTTTTATGGTAACAGCAAAAAAACTAATGAACTATAATGGAACAGTGCATTATTAGATATCTGTAAAGTAAGTATTTTATCGGGGCATTTTTTTTATATATATTTGTCCAAGTGCGGGTTGGAAAAGCCAAGAAGTGATTGGCAAGCTTTCAAGTTAATTTACTAATCTCTTTTTTTTGGTTCATTCATAATCTAATCCATTGTGTTACTTACAATATCTCATTTTTCTGACATTAGTTATTGTATGTTTTTGCAGCCGCTTCTTGCAATGTAGAGGTCCATTTGCAAAAAGAAGGCATCCATTGGTGGACTCGTCAGTTGTTTCTGAGATTACGAGATGTCTTGAGAAGGGCGTTGAGTACCAAGGTGAGTTGTTGAACTTCAGGAAAGATGGATCCCCGTTGCTGAATAGACTTCAGCTGACACCAATCTATGGAGATGATGACATAATAACTCATGTCATTGGAATTCAGTTTTTTACTGAATCAGATATTGATCTAGGCCCTGTTCCTGGTTCAGTGGCAAAGGAATCAGCAAAAGCTTCTGATAAATTTCGTTCAGGTCTCTCATCTTTCCGTGCTGCCACCAGTGGGAACCGAAATGTTTTCCGCGGTGTTTGCGGAATATTTCAACTTAGTGATGAAGTATTGTGTCTTAAAATACTTTCACTGTTGACGCCCAGAGATATTGCATCAGTTGGATCTGTTTGCAGGCGGTTTTACGATTTGACGAAGAATGAAGATTTGTGGAGAATGGTATGCCAGAATGCATGGGGCAGTGAAACGACACGAGTTTTGGAGACCGTTCCTGGCGCGAAAATGCTAGGTTGGGGCCGGCTAGCCAGAGAATTGACCACTCTCGAAGCCGCAGCTTGGAGGAAGCTGACTGTCGGAGGTTCTGTTGAACCCTCACGCTGCAACTTCAGTGCATGTGCCGTGGGTAATCGAGTTGTCCTCTTTGGAGGAGAAGGGATTAATATGCAGCCGATGAATGACACATTTGTACTTGATTTGAATGCCAGTAATCCCGAGTGGCAACATGTTCAAGTGAGTTCTCCTCCGCCTGGTCGATGGGGTCATACACTTTCTTGTATAAATGGGTCTCATTTGGTGGTTTTCGGAGGCTGTGGAAGGCAGGGATTACTCAATGACGTGTTCTTACTGGATCTGGACGCCAAGCCTCCATCATGGCGTGAAATTTCTGGCCTAGCTCCTCCGCTTCCAAGATCATGGCACAGCTCGTGCACCCTCGATGGCACCAAGTTGATAGTTTCTGGTGGATGTACGGATTCTGGAGTTCTTCTCAGTGATACTTTTCTCCTAGATCTGTCGATGGAGAAACCCATCTGGAGAGAGATTCTTGCGGCGTGGGCCCCTCCATCTCGGTTGGGGCACACTCTATCAGTCTACGGTCGTAGAAAAATTTTAATGTTTGGCGGGTTGGCCAAAAGTGGTCCCCTTCGATTTCGATCAAGCGATGTTTTCACGATGGATCTTAGTGAGGATGAGCCTTGTTGGAGATGTGTAACTGGGAGTGGAATGCCGGGTGCTGGAAATCCTGGGGGGAATGCACCTCCTCCTAGGCTCGATCATGTGGCTGTGAGTCTTCCTGGTGGGAGAATCCTGATTTTTGGTGGGTCTGTTGCTGGTCTTCACTCCGCATCACAACTTTACCTCCTCGATCCGTCGGAAGAGAAGCCTACATGGAGGATACTGAAAGTTCCGGGTCGACCTCCAAGATTCGCTTGGGGACATAGTACTTGTGTTGTAGGTGGGACAAGGGCTATCGTTCTTGGTGGGCAAACTGGAGAGGAGTGGACGCTAAGTGAACTTCATGAGTTATCACTAGCAAGCTCTGTTATCTGATTTAAGGAGGAAATAAGAGAGCTTTGATTTGATGAATGAAAAAACCTCTTCTTGCTGCGAGATTTTTTTGGTCATCATGGAAATGCAGAAATGTTGATTCGAGACGAATCGGTGCTTCGATCAGGACTTTCTACTGGATGTAGCTTCCCAATGCATTAGCTTGTGAGGTTTGTGTAAAAATCTTCCATTTTCACAAAGAATTATTCTTCTATATAAGCTCTAGTCTTATGTATGATAGTCTTGACTTCCTGTTTGGTGTTAATCTAGCTTAGATTCTGAAATGTTTGAATTATTGAAAAACCAGGATGAGAGTCTCTAATGAAAGCATTTTTGAGCCTTTTATGCATCTAAAACACCCCAGCTTGAAGAATTGCACGAGAGAGAAGCAAAGGTTGGGTGGCAGGACACTGAAGAATCCAAGCAGCCCGTCTCCAGTGCTAGTCAAAAGATTCGAAACAAAATTTTCAAAATGTGAGCATCTCTTTTTACTTCGAGATGAATGATTTTTCTTGCTCTGGAGTCTGGACGGGATTTCGTGTTCTTCAGTTACTGTCCTGATCTTTGTTTTTCTGCAATTTATTTGTTCGATGTTATCATCACAGAATGATAAATTGTGGTGGCAGATAGATATATTCAGATGGGTTTGAGTTTTTTTAGCTCTTCAACATGTTTGTTTTCATACGAAACTGAAGATACCTTTTGGAGTTTACGAGAGTCAATGCTTCTTCTTCCTTGTTTACAAACCTTATTGATTTAATAAATTGTTTAATCTTTGGTATGACCATGGTATTGAGAAATGTTCCATCTTTGGTGGAGAGATCTATCTTTCTAGATCATGGTTGCGATGCTATTTTATGTCCTCGGAACGAAAAGTTTAATCAAATAGACATCTGATTAGGTGACAAAGTTGGATTTTATTCACGAAAGATAATGTTACGTGTATATTTTAATTCTACTGTGTAATCTTACTTTCTGGTATAAAACTTATGGATTATTAACTCATTGATAGAATTATTAATTCATTATTTGCGATATTGAAACGTAAACATAACATTATTCACTCACAAATAAATAGTAATTTAAAGTTTCATTTTTTCAACGAATCTACTAAGGTATGTGTACGAGGATTATTATGATTATAACTTATATGATGATGATCATGCTTCGAGGGAAAATTAATTGGAATTGATAATGCCGAAAGAACATCGAAAACTATTAATTTTGTACTTTGCATATTTTTGTTTAACATATGTTAAACTTTTTCGGTAAAAAAACATGTCTTATTGTGACATTTTGGGAATTTGCTACCTAGTTCATTTTGTGAAAAAGTTGTAACATTTAGAAACTCAGCAAAATAGGCAATCAAAATTTTAAGATTTAATTTTAAGGGTAAAATACAAACTAAAATTTCAATTTTAAGAGTATGTTCAAATTTAACTATTTCAGAACCAAATGAATTTTGAAATACTAGTTTCATTTAATTTAAACTTTGAAAGTTGTACTTTGAACAAATTAGGTTTCTGCTCGGTTTTGCTCATATCCTAATTAAACTTAACTGGTACATATATTTTTTAATTTTAAAATTACAAAAAAATGGTAAAAATTAATTTAAACCCTGAAATATGAGTTTTTTTTTTTAAAAAAAACCTCAAACTAAAAACCATAATTGCCTAAATCTTAAATTGTCTAAAATGTAACAAATCAAATTTTGACGGTCGACCGATCACCCTCAGTTCACTGTTTATATCTTAAACGGGCAACCGTTCTAAAGAGAACCGGGGACCGTTCTCTCTAGTGCCTACGTGGCACTGGACACGTTAGGTCAGGGGGGTCTAAGACCTCGATCCACGTGAGGTGCACATGAATCGAGAGCGGGGGTTCCGGCCAAAGAACAGACGACCGTTTTTTCCATTATTGTCTCACATGTGATTTCAGTCAGGGGTGGGAAAATAATTGAGAATGAGAGGTGCCAGTCCCAAAATGGGTGACCGTTCTCTCCACGAGGCTGAATTATTGTCCCACCCATGACTGAAATCATGGGTGGGAAAATAATGGAGAGAGCGAGTGACCGTTCTCAAACATTATATAAGGAGGCGACACGACACTCCATTCTCACACTCGACTTGGGAAAAACTCTAAAATCTCTACACTATTTTCTTGCTTCTACAAATTTTCTCATTTTATTAGCGACGGTGATGGATTATGATTCAAGTAGATCGATTGAGGCAGACGAGACAACAAATTATGATGCTAATGTGGACTGGTATTCGGACGCCACGCCCATATACGGCGATCTTTGAGCATTCGATCATTTAGAAGGTAATGAAGATACAAAGGTGCATTCGACTTCAAAAACTCTGAACGATGAGCTTCGAAACTCGTCAACTTAGAAGATGATAAGGTGGAAAACATACCAGTAAGGGAAAAAATTTCAATGAGATTTTTTTGAAAAAAAAAATATAGTTTTTTTAAAAACTATTAGAGAAGAAATAGTCGAATATGCTTTGAATAATGGTTATGGCATCAAATTCATCAAAAGTGAATCTCGGCAACTGACGGCAGTGTGTGAAGACGAATGTGAATAGCGACTGCATGCTTCGAAGATGCAAAATGAGCTTACATTTCAAATAAAGAGTTTCACCGATTCTCACAGCTGTGCAAATAAATTTGAGAATCGACACGCTACTGCAAAATAGGTGGCAAACTATTTTTTGGATAAGTTCAAAAGTCAACCTACGTGCGAAATTTCTTCCATAATCGAGACAGTGAGGAAAGATTTGAATGTTAACATTACACCAAGTCTTGCAAGGAGAGCAAGAAGAGAAGCTCGACGAGCAGTACAAGCTACTGCGGTCGTACACAGGGGAAATATTTAGATCAAATCCAGGTAGCATAGTGTGCCTACAGACTTACTTGGTAGGCTTTTGCGCTAATGAAGCATGTGTATTCAAAAGAATGTACATGTGCATGACTGTTTCCAAGATAGGTTTGTTGTAGTGTGGCAGACGTATTATCTGTTTGGATGGTTGTCATCTGAAGGGCTCGTGTCCCTGCCAATTACTTGCAGTTGTCAGTATTGATGACAACAATGACATATATCTTGTTGTTGTTGCCAATGTGGAGTCATAGTGCAGAGACTCATAGACGTGATTTTTGCAAATATTAAATCAAGACCTAGACACTGAAGACGGATACAGATGGACAATTGTGTCGGATAAACAAAAGGTATAATGCATTTTCAATCGTTATTTGAAATATTGTGTCGTTGTGGTAGTTATATTATTTTTTGTTGACTCTGTTTTTTTTTCAAATATCAGGGGTTGTTGCCTGCTGTGCGAGATGAAATAGGTTTGGCTGAACACCGCTAATGTCTCTCGCATATGTACGCAAACTTCAAAAATCAATTTCAAGGCAAAGTGTATAGAGATCCAATGTAGAATGCGGTCAGGACAACCACAAGTTTTCATTTCGAGATAGAAATGATAAAGTTACATCAGATTAACCCAGAAGCCCACGAATATCTTCGAGGCATAAAGCCTAGATATTGGGCTAGCCATGTGTTTTCTTCGATTTTAAAGTGCGAAATGAGATTGAATAATTTATGTGAGTCATTCAATGCAGTTCTATTGCCTGTCAGTGACAAATCGATCCTGACCATGTTCGAGATGATCTAAAAGTGCTTGATGACTTGGATAGTGAAAAATATGAGAAGTTGGCCTCGTCAACGGACGTTTTGTGTCTACAGATAAGAAAGAAGCTTGGGAAGCTAGAACATGCAGCTTGAAATTGGAGTCCTATGTTTGCAGGAGCTTCACGATTCGAGGTCAGCAACGGACAACGAACAATATGTTGTCGACATGAATACGTGCGTGTGCAACTGTAATAAATGGGAGCTTACTGGAATCTTGTGTGTCCATTCCATTCCCTTCGTGCATTTCCTGGGAGAGGCACCAAAAAATTACGTGCATCTAAACTATCACTGGAAAACTTATCTACAGATGTACTCACACTTTATTCAACTCCTTAGCGGCCAACAAATATGGAGGCCTGTAGAAAATAAGAAGGAAATCGTTCCGCCTAGAAGAAAGCGCCAACCTGGTAGGTCGAAGAAGACAAGAGTGCGAGATGTCGATGAGCCGTCAATTTCGACAATTAGTAGGCAGTGTTGACTTAAATAGAGTTTAAGTCTAATATGTTTTTGATGATGTATTTGAATGGTAAGTAAGTAATTTGATTATGTTTATAAAATGAGAATATTGAATTATGCTTTGATTTTAATCCTGTGGAAATACCCTTGAAAATGGTATTTTAGTTGTCTAATGAATCGGGTTAAGTGTACAGGGCTAAATAATTTATTCAAAGGGTACATCTGCCGATGATTTTCACAGTGCGTCGCCTTCTGCGGATTGGATTGCAGCTGTATCTGCCGATGGACTTCAAAGCTTGCATCTGCCGATGGACTTCAAAGCTTGCATCTGCCGATGGCGTTTGAAGCTGTATCTGCCGATGGCGTTTGAAGCTGTATCTGCCGATGGCGTTTGAAGCTGTATCTGCCGATGGCGTTTGAAGCTGTATCTGCCGATGGCGTTTGAAGCTGTATCTGCCGATGGCGTTTGAAGCTGTATCTGCCGATGGCGTTTGAAGCTGTATCTGCCGATGGCGTTTGAAGCTGTATCTGCCGATGGCGTTTGAAGCTGTATCTGCCGATGGCGTTTGAAGCTGTATCTGCCGATGGCGTTTGAAGCTGTATCTGCCGATGGCGTTTGAAGCTGTATCTGCCGATGGACTTCAAAGCTTGCATCTGCCGATGGCGTTTGAAGCTGTATCTGCCGATGGCGTTTGAAGCTGTATCTGCCGATGGCGTTTGAAGCTGTATCTGCCGATGGACTTCAAAGCTTGCATCTGCCGATGGCGTGTGCAACTGTAATAAATGGGAGCTACTGGAATCTTGTGTGTCCATTCCATTCCCTTCGTGCATTTCCTGGGAGAGGCACCAAAAATTACGCTGCATCTAAACTATCACTGGAATAACTATCTACAGATGTACTCACACTTATTCAACTCCTTAGCGGCCAACAAATATGGAGGCCTGTAGAAATAAGAAGGAATCGTTCCGCCTAGAAGAAAGCGCCAACCTGGTAGGTCGAAGAAGACAAGAGTGCGAGATGTCGATGAGCGTCAATTTCGACAATTAGTAGGCAGTGTTGACTTAAATAGAGTTTAAGTCTAAATATGTTTTGATGATGTATTTGAATGGTAAGTAAGTAATTTGATTATGTTATAAAATGAGGAATTATGCTTTGATTTTAATCCTGTGGAAATACCCTTGAAATGGTATTTTTAGGTGTCTAATGAATCGGGTTTGGTAAGTGTACAGGTGCTAAATAATTATTCAAGGTTACATCTGCCGATGAGTTTTCAACGTTGCTTCTGGCCGATGGGAATTTGAAGCAACACCATACCGATGTCAATTACTAAACGACAGAGAAGAGTTCCTTAAATCGATCGCTAAACGACAAAGAAAAGAATGCTTTTGCCGATGACATATCAACTTGCATCTGCCGATGGAACTTCAAGTCTGCATCTGCCGATGACGTTTGAAGCTGTATCTGCCGATGGCGTTTGAAGCTGTATCTGCCGATGGCGTTTGAAGCTGTATCTGCCGATCGCGTTTTAAAGCTGCATCTGCCGATAGCGTTTGGAGATGCATCTGCCGATGGCGCTGCCAAGATTGCATCTGCCGATGGACTTCAAAGCTTGCATCTGCCGATGGACTTCAAAGCTTGCATCTGCCGATGACTTATCGTGTTGCATCTACCAATGGAGTTTGTGAAGATACTCATGCCGATAGCTTTTAAAGCTGCTTCCACCGATGATCTTCCGCCAGAATTCAAAATAGCCGCGAAGCTACAGTGACGTCGTTTTCAGCATTAACTCCAGAACTTTAATGGCGACGACGACTTGCAACTACAGACAGCAACGGCTACCTGACCTAGTACGGATGCTTCACAACGGTAACATTTTCCATTTGAAGAAAGAAGCATTCAATTCTGAGCTAAAAATAAGACAGAGTATTTAAGCCAAGGTTAGAGCACGAAGATCCAACTTTTGCGAATTTTATTCTTGAGCCCTAATCTGCGAAATATTCATACTCTGTATTTTCATATACTCCTCTCGAACCTAAACTTGAGATTTAACCTTTGAGGGAGTTTAGATCGTTTTGATTATTACAAACTCAAATCTGTATAAGGCAGTGGATTATCGCCCGTGAAGAATAATCCAGAATTGTAAAGGCAGTTGATCGGAGCCCGGAATTCCGATCTGTTTTTCTCACTGAGGAGAAGGTTAAGGATCTTCAATGGGTGAACCTTGAAGCGTGGATGTAGGCAAGCTTTGGCCGAACCACGTAAAAATCTGTGTGTTGATTTTTCTCTCTATCTCTCTATTTATATTTACTGGTTGACTGCTTGTAGTTAGTAATTAAGAAAATTTAAAAAGGTCTAATTCACCCCCCTCTTAGACAATCTCGATCCTATAATTGGTAACAGAGCAAGGTTATCTTTGTCTAAGCTGTGTTTAAACACTCTGTGTTATATATTTTCACAATGGCATTCAACACTAACACCACACAAATAGAAGGTCAAGCAACAAATAGACCTCCTTTCTTCGATGGGAGTGATTATGTCTACTGGAAGTCCAGAATGAGAATATTCGTTCAATCTGTGGACTATGAACTATGGAATAACATAGAAAATGGTTCTTACATTGCTGTCAAAACAGAGAATGGTGTGAAGATCCCCAAAGCTTCACATGAACTGAATGATACAGATAAAAAGAACTTGAGCTTAAATGCCAAGGCTATAAACACCCTGTACTGTGCTCTGAATAGAGACGAATTTAATAGAGTACAAGGGTGTGAGAGTGCCCAAGAGATTTGGCACTTATTAAAGGTCACACACGAGGGCACAAATCAGGTGAAAGAGAGCAAGTTAAATATGTTAGTTCACGAGTATGAACTTTTTACCATGTTAAAGGATGAGTCTATTTCATCTATGTTTACTCGTTTCACTAACATTACTAATGGTTTAAAAGCTCTCGGTAAGATTTACTCAGGTGAAGAACAGGTAAGAAAAATTTTGAGATGCCTACCCAGAGCCTGGCAACCAAAGGTGACAGCAATACAAGAAGCTCAGGATCTAAAGGTGCTCAAGCTGGAAGAGCTCATTGGCTCTCTGATGACTCATGAGAAAACCATGAGGGCCAATGATAAGGAAGATCTCAAAGAAAAGGAGATCAACAAAAAGAAGGATATCGCTCTGAAAGCTTCTTCAAGCAAAAATGAAGAATCTAAAGAAGAAGTAGAATAAGATGATGAGGATATAGCCCTCATTACAAGGAGGTTCAGCAAATTCCTTCAGAGAAAAAGAATGCAAGGAAGAAGATTTCCAAAGGGTGAGAAATCTCATAAAGGGAAAGAAATCACATGCTTCGGGTGTGGCAAGCCTAGCCACATGAAGACAGATTGTCCACAGGCCAAGAAATATCTCAAGAAATTTAAGAAGAATGCTATGAAGGCCACCTGAGATGACAGTGAAGGCGACACCTCCTCTTCAGAAGATGAGGAAGTAGCCAACCTCTGCTTCATGGCTCACGATAATGAGATTAGCATTTCTTCTTGTGAAAGTGAGTCTGATGATGATGGGGATATGGTTGATGCCTTTAACGATTTAGTTAAATAGTTTGGCATGTTAAAGGCTAAATACAATACACTGAAAAAGGAAAATGCAAGTCTAATTGAGAAGCATGTTAAAGAAGTGAACTTGCATGTAAAAAAAATTACTGAACTTAAGAAGACAAATGAATCTTTGAATAAACTTGTTCTCTGGTTCTCAAATGGTAGCAAGAACTTAACATTGCTAATAGGGAATCATAGAGCTACTCATGATAAAGCAGGTTTAGGCTATGATAAGTTCAATAAGAGAAAAGTTTTTAAGAATTTCTTTGTCAAACCGACTACTTGCCATACCTGTAATGAAGTAGGACATAAGTCCTTTGTATGTCCTTTAAAAACAAATAGTATGAAAACTGGTAGTAAGTTGCAATGGGTTCCCAAAGGAACCAAAACTAACACTAGGACCCAAAAGATTTGGGTACCTAAGAAGACTGTTTGATCACTGTTTTGCAGGTTGACTGCTCTCCCGGAAAGAATCAGTTGTATCTTGACAGTGGTTGTTCAAGACATATGACGGGAGAGTCAATCAAGTTTGCTATTGTCAACAAGAAGAAGGGCAGTGTTACTTTTTGGGGAAACCAAAAGGGCAAGATTGTTAGCATAGGCAATATAGGTAACAATATTAATTCTGTTATTGAGAATGTGTTATTAGTTGATGGATTGAAGCATAATTTACTTAGTATTAGCCAGTTATGTGATAAAGGATATAAGGTGACTTTTAAGTCAAATTCCTGCATAATTAAAGATGCTGCAAATGACAAAATTCTGTTTACTGGCTTTAGGAAAGAAAATATCTATATCATTGACTTAGATAATATTGTTTGTGATAATGAGAAATGTTTTGATGTTAATTCCTCTAATGATAGCTGGATTTGGCATAGGAGATTAGGACATGTAGAAATGGATACCTTAGCTAAGATTACTAAGGATAATTTAGTTAGAGGGATTCCTAAGATATCCTTTGAAAAGGATAAGGTCTGTGAAGCCTGTCAAATGGGTAAGCAGATCAAAAGTTCCTTTGCATCGAAGAATGCAATTTCAACTTCCAAGCCTCTCTAACTTCTCCACATGGACCTCTTCGGTCCTTCCAATATAGCTAGTCTAGGTGAAAAATTTTATGCTTATGTCATTGTTGACGACTTCTCTAGATTCACCTGGGTATTCTTTCTGAAGTCTAAGGATGAGACTTTTGATACATTTTCTAGCTTTAGGAAAAGAGTTCAAAATGAAAAGGAGCTCACCATAGTTGTTATTCGTAGTGATCATGGTGGAGAATTTGAAAATGAGAGATTTGAACTCTTGTGTCTCAAGTATGGAATTGAGCACAATTTCTCCTCTCCTAGAACCCCTCAGCAAAATGGTGTTGTTGAGAGGAAAAATAGGTCTCTCCAAGAGCTAGCTCGAACTATGCTCAATGAGAATTCTCTTCCTAAGTATTTCTGGGCTGAAGCTGTTGCAACAGCCTGTTATGTGCTTAATCGGGTCTTAATAAGACCTATTCTTGAGAAAACTCCCTATGAGTTTTGGAATGGCAAAACCCCTTCAGTTAAATACTTTAGAGCCTTTGGTAGTAAATGCTTTATTCTCAACACTAAGGATAACTTAGAAAAATTCGATTCCAAATCTGATCTTGGAATTTTTCTTGGTTATTCTCTTACTAGTAAAGCATATAGAGTATTCAATAGGAGAACTCTAGTTGTAGAGGAAACAGTTCATGTTAACTTTGATGAGTCCCCTCAACCCACAATCAATGTGGATGAGGATGTCACTTTGGAAAATCATTTGGACTCTCTTTCCTTAGAAAAACCCTCAGATTCACTACAAGTAGAAAAATCCTTAGAACCCTCATCTACTTCTCTAGATATTGTTCCAGTCAAGGATGAAAATCCTACTCTCCCTAGAGATTGGAAATATGTCAGAAACCATCCAATAGATGAAATCTTAGGTGATCCTTCTCTAGGAGTTAAGACTAGATCATCTCTTAAGAATCTCTGTGCCAATGTGGCATTTATCTCTCAAATAGAGCCTAAGAAGTTTGAAGAGGCCGAGAATGATGAGAATTGGATTTTAGCTATGCAAGAGGAGCTAAATCAATTTGAAAGGAGCAAGGTATGAGAACTTGTTCCACGGCCTAAGGATCATCCCATTATTAGAACAAAATGGGTTTATAAGAATAAATTAGATGAAAATGGGATTGTTGTTAGAAATAAGGCTAGACTAGTTGCTAAAGGTTACAATCAAGAAGAAGGAATAGATTTTGAGGAAACCTTTGCACCTGTTGCTAGATTAGAATCAATTAGGATGCTCTTAGCCTATGCTTGTTACAAAAACTTCACACTCTTCCAAATGGATGTGAAGAGTGCTTTCTTAAATGGGTATATTCAGGAAGAAGTTTATGTAGAGCAGCCCTTAGGATTTGAAGATTTTGCAAAACCTGATTATGTGTATAGAGTTAAGAAGGCACTTTATGGACTTAAACAGGCTCCTAGAGCTTGGTATGATAGGTTGAGGAACTTCCTTGAGGAAAAGAATTTCAAAAAAGGTAACACCGACTAAACTCTGTTTACCATGCAACAGGATAAAGATATTCTGTTAATACAAATTTATGTTGATGACATTATTTTTGGATCAACTAATGTCAACATGTGTAATGAATTTTCCTCCCTCATGCAAAGTGAATTTGAGATGAGTATGATGAGGGAGTTAAAATTCTTCTTAGGATTTCAGATTAGTCAATCTCCTAATGGAATTTTCTTCCGTCAAGAAAAATACATCAAGGAACTTCTAAAGAAATTTGGTTTAGAATCTGTCAAATCTTCTAGAACTCCCATGAGTACCACAACCAAATTGGACAAAGATGAAAATGGTATATGTGTGGACATTAAGAAATATCGTGGTATGATTGGATCTTTGTTATATCTGACTGCTAGTAGGCCAGATATTCTATTTAGTGTTTGTCTTTGTGCTAGATTTCAAGCTGCCCCTAAGGAGTCTCATTCAACTGCTGTAAAAAGGATTTTTAAATATTTAAGTGGAACTCCTGACTTAGGGTTATGGTAAACTAAAGGTACTTCTTTCGATCTAATCGGATACTCATATTCTGATTATGCTGGAAGTCTAGTAGATAGGAAAAGCGCCAGTGGAACCTGTCAATTCCTTGGTGAATCTCTTGTTTCCTGGTACTCTAAGAAACAGAACTCTGTTGCATTGTCAACTGCTGAGAGTGAATATATTGCTGCAGGCAGTTGCTGTGTACAAATGCTCTGGATGAAGCAAACTCTAGAAGACTATAATCTGTTTTATGATAGGATTCCTATTAGGTGTGACAACACCAGTGCAATTAACATTTCCAAAAATCCTATCCAGCACTCTAGAACTAAGCATATTGATGTTAGATATCACTTCATTCGTGATCATGTTCAAAGAGGAGATATATCCTTAGAATTTGTTAATTCAGCAGATCAACTTGCAGACATCTTTACCAAGCCTTTGGATAAAAAATCTTTCAATAATATTAGAATAAGGTTAGGCCTCATTCGGGTAGATAAAAACTAAGATTATTTCTCTGTTGGTGAATCTTGTGTAATAGAGCTGTTTTTAGTTGTGAGGGCATCGGTAGAAGCAATGTTGTTCAATGGGCATCGGAAGATGCATATGCATCGGTAGAAGCAGTGTTGTTCAAATGGGCATCGGAAGATGCACATCTATTGGTAGGAATCGGATGATGTACTTTCAATCTTCCGACACGTGTGACCCATCGAACTAATGGTCGTACACGTGTGACTTCATCTCATCGGGCGATGCCCTACTCTTTTTAAACTCTGTTTCTTCTCAAAGACGCTTCACATTTCACGCTCTTTCTGAAAACCCCTGCCCTACCAGTTCTCTCTCTCGTAAGTCCTATTTCTTCAATGGAGTTTTCGGGTTCATCTTCTCGCGCTGCTAAGGAACCGGCCAAGAAGAAGGCCAAAGTATCAGCACGTCCTCCCCGAGAGATTCCTCGTGCCAAAGAGTGGCCATCTCTCTTCTTTCTCTCTAAGGCTGCTGAGTTAAGGTACCATGACGACTATAGGTACAAAACTTTGATTCCCAGTTGAGGGATTTTCTTTGATGATTTAGCAGGAATGAATATTATAGAACCCTTGAAGGATCTCGGGTTATTAGGTTTATTTGAAGTAGAATCATACTATTACCCTGAGGCAATCAGAATGTTCTATGCAAATATGAGTTTTACTTCGAATTTCTCTATTATAAGGAGCTATGTGTATAGCAAACATATAGAGATTACCCCCCAGTTCATAAATGCCCTTTTGAAGTGCTCCCATTTAGATAGCCGCCCTTACCAGTATATGACCGGCTCTGAGCCTCCTTTCTTTGGTACCTCTGAGGGTCTCAGTTTTCTACAGCTTATAGTTCTAGACTCAAACCATACCCCTGACCCTCTTAAAGGCAAACACCTGACTGCAAGAGCCAGGTTATTTCATCAGATGATAGGGTACAATATTGTCCCTAAGGGTGGTCACCATGATGAGGTGAGTGCCATGGAGCTTTTTGTTCTGTTTGCACTGTTCCAAAAGGCCCCCTTCAATCTTGGATATGTTGTGGTTCGAAGGATGATTCAGGCTGTGACATCCAGAGCTACCTCCTTTCCCTACAATCTGCTTCTCATGAGGATATTTATGCAGCTTGATGTTGTATTTCCAGAGGATGAGGACCCCTTTCTTCTTCAACCCACAAGTTATTATTCCAAGACCACTCTGAGCAAAATGAGAATAAAGAGAACAAGTACAGGGGAGCTTGTTTTGAATGTTCCTAAGAGAAATACTGCTAAGGCCGCAGTTGCCAAAAAGGAGAAGAGACAACTTATCTTGCCAGAGGAGTCCACTGCTGAAGGAGGGGATGACTCTGAGATACCTGCTTTTGGTAATTCCCCTTCTCAATCTCAGGCTTCTAGCTTCCAACCTTCTCCTCTAGTGCGAAGGCGTCGTGCCCCTATCTCTAGAGCCCATGTTTCAGAGGCAATCTCTACTCCTTCATCTGTGCCTCTACCCCTTCCAGAGAATCCTCCGTCTCCTCCACCTGCCCTTCTATTACCGGCTCTGCCTCCTGCTCCTCCATCTCCAGTCCAACAGGATATAGCTCCTCCATCACTAGTCCAACCACCTCCTTCAGTCCAATTACCTCCTCCAAGTCCAACTGCTTCTCAAGTCTCAATCCCTTCACCTCTTTCACCTGCACTTTTGATGCCTTCACTACCTGCCCTTCCACCTATCCCCCTCACTCCTCAAGTACCAGCATCCTCACCACTTCCCTCAGTTCTTCCTGCCACTCCTCTAACTTATCAGAGGAGATTTTCGATGAGTGAGACTCAGTATAATGAGCTGAAGGTCTCTATTGATCGCCTTGAGACAGCTCTCAGTTCCATTGAAAGTAGGTTTGAACAGTCTTTAGATGCCAAACTAGCCAAGAATCAAAAAGACATTCGCACTGATTTAGATACCGGTCTTGGTTTGTTGTCTCAGAAAGTGGATGCTGATAGGCGCATGGTTGTCAGGGAACTTGAGTCATTCCGATCTTCAATTGACAATCTGACTCCTGCACCCGAACCTGATTCATCCAGTTCAATCAATGTCTCAGAGGCTTGCTATGAAGATCTCTTTCTTTCATTTTCCCGGCCTGAAGTTTATGCAGATGTGCGTTTCATGTCGCTGGATCTTCAGGAGGCTGAATTTGCATTCTCTCCTCCTGATGCGTCTACTGCTGGTCCTTCTGTCGAAACTCCTCCATGTATGGCCATGGTGGTGTATCAAGGCCCCTCTACCTCTGTTGCTCCTCAGCCAGAGACTCCTCCATGCCTGGAACTCGTGCCTTATCAACCACCCATCTCTCTTGATATTCACTCACTTCTAGCATTTGTAGATGCTTATCTCAATTCGAACTGTGAAGTGCCCGCTTGGATTAGCCAAGCTTTTTGGACACATTTTGTAGCCTTCTTTAAATAAAATACTTGATTTAATGTGTACACATTTCTTGATTTTCTAATGCCATTACTCTGATGATTTTCTGCATTGTGTTGAATCCATTATTTCTGTTGTCTTTCTGATTGTTTTTAATAATGTCAATGGGGGAGAATATATATTTGATTGATATTGGATATGCATGTGGAATATATGCATTTTCTATGGGGAGAGTAACATTTAATCAAATTGATGCTAATATTTTGTCATCATCAAAAAGGGGGAGATTGTTGACTTAAATAAAGTTTAAGTCTAAATATGTTTTTGATGATGTATTTGAATGATAAGTAAGTAATTTGATTATGTTTATAAAATGAGAATATTGAATTATGCTTTGATTTTAATTCTGTGGAAATACCCTTGAAAAAGGTATTTTAGTTGTCTAATGAATCGGGTTAAGTGTACAGGGCTAAATAATTTATTCAAAGGTTACATCTGCCGATGAGTTTCAAAGTGCTTCTGCCGATGGGATTTGAAGCAACACATACCGATGTCAATCACTAAACGACATAGAAGAGTTCCTTAAACCGATCACTAAACGACAAAGAAAAGAATGCTTCTGCCGATGACATATCAACTTGCATCTGCTGATGGAACTTCAAGCATGCATCTGCCGATGGCGTTTGAAGTTGCATCTGCCGATGGCGTTTGAATCTGTATCTACCGATGGCGTTTGAAGCTGTATCTGCCGATGGCATTTGAAGCTGTATTTGCCGATGACATTTGAAGCTGTATCTGCCGATCGCGTTTTAAAGCTGCATCTGCCGATAGCGTTTGGAGATGCATCTGCCGATGGCGCTGCCAAGATTGCATCTGCCGATGGACTTCAAAGCTTGCATCTGCCGATGGACTTCAAAGCTTGCATCTGCCGATGGACTTATCGTGTTGCATCTACCGATGGAGTTTGTGAAGATACTCATGCTGATAGCTTTTAAAGCTGCTTCCACCAATGATCTTCCGCCAGAATTCAAAATAGCCGCGAAGCTACAGTGACGTCGTTTTCAGCATTAACTCCAGAACTTTAATGGCAATGACGACTTGCAACTACAGACGGCAACGGCTACCTGACCTAGTACGGATGCTTCCCAACGGTAACATTTTCCATTTGAAGAAAGAAGCATTCAATTCTGAGCTAAAAATAAGACAGAGTATTTAAGCCAAGGTTAGAGCACGAAGATCCAACTTTTGCGAATTTTATTCTTGAGCCCTAATCTGCGAAATATTCATACTCTGTATTTTCATATACTCCTCTCGAACCTAAACTTGAGATTTAACCTTTGAGGGAGTTTAGATCGTTTTGATTATTACAAACTCAAATCTGTATAAGGCAGTGGATTATCGCCCGTGAAGAATAATCCAGAATTGTAAAGGCAGTTGATCGGAGCCCGGAATTCCGATCTGTTTTTCTCACTGAGGAGAAGGTTAAGGATCTTCAATGGGTGAACCTTGAAGCGTGGATGTAGGCAAGCTTTGGCCGAACCACGTAAAAATCTGTGTGTTGATTTTTCTCTCTATCTCTCTATTTATATTTACTGGTTGACTGCTTGTAGTTAGTAATTAAGAAAATTTAAAAAGGTCTAATTCACCCCCCCTCTTAGACAATCTCGATCCTACAGGCAGAACTCAACGATATCGTGTCATTTATGTCGGCAGCAGAGGCATAATAGTCGCACTTGTCCTCACTGAGAATCCACTTCAGGTGCCGCTGTCGCTTCTGCTTTCCAAGACACATTTATGAGTTTCTACATATTTGACGGGACGCAGATACATTTCAACCATTTTTTCTCATAAACACACTTTCATTATTTTCTAATATAGTTTTCATTATGTGCAATAATCTTTTACACATGACCGAGACAGAAACATATGACTATTCAAACAATTATAAGTTGTAATTTAAATATTTGTTGTAATATGTAATTTTGTATTTATTGGAATGTGCAATTTATGTATTTATTATAATGTATAATTTATATATTTATTATATTATGTAATGTAAGTATATATTATAATGTAAGTATTTATGTATTTATCACATGAGGGTTACAAATATAAAGTAAAATACATAAAATGAAGTATAAAATATAAACTAAACTATGGTGAGAGATCGTCGGCATTGTCCGTCATCCACTCCATGAGGTTATGTTTGATGTCTTTATGGGACTGCAGTAGCTCTCTATGAGACTGCATTAGATTTCTATGAGACTGGATTAACTCTCTCTGAGAACCCATCAACTCTCTTTGAGACACTATGAGCTCATCGACTCTGCCAACAAGGAATTCTATGCGCTGCTTCATTTTTTCCCCCTACTAGCCGTCTGGGGGGACAATGGCTGCGCGGTGGCTTCCTCCATAGTCACATCCTGAGAGGTGGATGCCCTCTGATCTCTCTTCAGCACCTAAGTCCCGTCGACGTCAACTAGGCCCATCCAAATCAAATGACTCATGTCAAATACATCGCAAGATCTGTGAGCTCTCATCTGCTCGCCAACTGGTAGCTAAATCCCAGCTTGCTCGATGATCATCTGAATCAGTGCACCGTACGACAACCCGACTTCACTCATGTGACCTAAAATCATGAAGCCAAGGTCGAAAGACTTCCCACTATACAGTTTCTCTATGGCATACAGATCCATTGCAGCTCACGAGATCTCTATGTTCATCTCGTGGCAGAAGGATGTGGGTTAGCATGTTGTGCAGAACCCGAGCTCTAACATTCAAATCTCTCGATCGTGGCTTCATGAACCCTGCAATATCAGAATTACGATCAATTATTCGTAGGAACTCTACTTCCTCGGGTAATCTGAAAAAAAGGCAATCTCAGGAAGCATGGTAATATTGTTCCGCCTCTTCCATGGCAAACCCGAGCACTTCATTCACCGTCTGTGGACGTATCAGAAGCTTCGTACCAAGGACGTACGTCCTCAAACCTCCTGACATCCTAGTTGCGGCCAAGTTCGCGTAAAACAATCAAACTATTATGTCGCAGCTATCGCCCCTCGATGCGTACACCCCGTGTATGTCGATGCTGTCAAACATCTCTTGGATCCCAAATGACTCCCAACCCCTAAAGTTGACAGTCTTCCAAAAAATAATTGAGCGTTTTAACAAATCCTGCTCAAACTGACCTTGACACGGCTGATTTCGAAATTCCATGGATAGATACCCACTTGGCGGTAGCGGCGCTTGTGCCGACGGTGCCCGGTTTGTCGGGGCACCTTATGGCATCGACAGACCTCCTTGTGAAAAGGCACTTTTTCGTTTAATGATCAATTTGGGTACCATTTCAATGGAATTTGGCAATTTAGAGATTTGAGGATTTTGAAGATTTTTGGTTCGGATTTGTAAGGTTTGTTGGATTTTTTGGATGGTATTTGAAGGAAACAAATAGAGTTGGAGAAATCAGCATAGTTTGACGTGAAATGGTCGGATTTTGGGTTAAAATCTCGTGGGGCTGAGAGAAATTTTTGGATTTCCGAAGGTGGAGGGAGGAATGGGCGGCCAATTCCTTATATACTGTAAGGGATCGGTCAGCCCTAATTTTAAGAACAGGGGGTACTCGATAAAATTTTGGGGATTGGGTGCCCGTTCTTTGAGAACGGTGAACCGTCTCTTGAATGCGGCGGCCCGTTCTCAAGTGCTTTTTGAGAATGGTGGCGCTTTCTCCAAGCAACGGGCGCTCGTTCTCAAAAAGCACTTAATAATGGGTGACTGTCACGACCTAGACACTGTACCAATTTCCGTAATATTTTTTTTATCCTAATATCTTTAACTAAACTCTAGGCGGAAACTAAACCGAAATCGAAACCAGAATCGAAATCGGAATTGAATTCTAACTTCTAAAACAATTTAAATAAAGCTTAAAACAATTTAATTAAAACTTAAATTAATTAAATAACTAATTAATAAAAAGGAGGCAATTATTCGCCCGGGCGAATAATCGCCCCATAGGCGATTGCTTATTTAATTAATTTAAGTTTTAATTAAATTGTTTTAAGCTTTATTTAAATTGTTTTAGAAGTTAGAATTCAATTCCGATTTCGATTCTGGTTTCGATTTCGGTTTAGTTTCCGCCTAGAGTTTAGTTAAAGATATTAGGATAAAAAAAAATAGTACGGAAATTGGTACAGTGTCTAGGTCGTGACAGTGACCTCATTAAAGAGATGGTCCACCGTTCCCAAAATGCTATTGGGAACGGGCGCCCAGTTTTTGGAAAACAGACGCCCGTTCGCATCACACGTATGTTGCACGTGGAACAAAAGGTCTCCATCCCCGTCCAGGGCCACGTAGGCACTTAATAGAACGGGCAGCCGATTTATAATGCACGGTCGCCCGTTCTCGGGGTAAACAGTGAACGGGAGGTGATTGGGCATCTGATATGGTTTGATTTGTTATATTTTTTATAGTTTAATATTTGACTTGTTAGGTATTTTAGTTTAGGGCGTTTAAAAAAAAAAACCAATAATTTAGAGTTTAAATTGGTTTTTACAAAAAAAAAAAAAAAAACACACTGGCCCAAACAAACTAAAATCGAGTCCAAACCGAGGCCATACCGAACTATCGAAATCAAACCGGAATCTAATTGAACAAAACTAAAAAAATCAATTCGAAGCATATTATATTCATAAAAAAATTCAATATTAAAATTGGACGAATTCTAAAATTCAAAGTTTATTTAGTTAAAAAAATCAAGATTTTAAGGAAAATGCACCTCTGCAAAGTTTATTATTGTTGTTAGAGCACCTCCAACGGAGGTGCTTTCCAAGGTTGCTTGTCAGAGTATTCTGACAAGCAATGCAACCAACGTTGCTCTCCTCATTGGAGAGCAACCCTCGTTGCTCATGGGTTGCTTTTTTAAGCAACCCATAAGCAACGCCCAGTCAGCAAAATTTATTTATTTTATTTGTTTATTAAATTTTATTTATTTAGTTTAAATAAATTAAATATTATATTTATGGGTATAAATAAATTTTATTTGTTTGTTTATTTATTTTAAATAAATTAAATATTATATCTATGGGTATAAAAAAATATTCTTCGTATTAAAATATAGATGTTTATGGAAATTTTTTCTTCAATATTTTGGACGGTAACCGTGTTTGTGTAATTTTTTATTTGTATTTTAATTATATACAATTAATATTAATTTTGGTTGCTTCCCAAAATATAATATTTGATTCTTTTGTAAATATAAACTATAATATATATTTAATTTAATGATATTATGATTATATATGTGTAAGAAAATTTAATATTAAAATTAATATAAAATTATTTTATAAATAAAGTTGTTTGAGGTTGCTATCATTGGAGTGCAAAGTTGCTTAAGGTTGCTTAAAAGATAAGGTGGAAGAGAGAGAATGCAGTTTATTTTAATAATAATATAAATATTATTTTTTTAATTGATAGCAACTCCAATGGGTTGCTACCATTGGAGTTGCCCTTACAGGAATATGATAAAGTAAGTAATAAAGACAGAGATCCAGCAAGTGAAGAGTTTGCCAGCTTGGGTTGCGTTCAACTGTGCTTCTCACTTCTCAGTTCACACTCCAAATCCACTCTCTCTCTCGCTCCTCTTTCCTTCTCTCTCTAGAACCCAAATCATCTTTCACTTTCCCTCGTTTTCTCTTGGGTTCTTCCTCAAATTTCTGGGTTGGTTTTGAAATGGCCGTCAACAGAGAATCTCCTCCTCCTCCGGTGATCGGAAAAATCGGGCCCTACACTGTTTTCATGACGCCTCCTTCCACTCCTAAACCAATATCTCAGCCTGTTTTTGATTCCCCCAAAACAGTCGTTTCGCCTCCTCCAGTTCAGCCCCCTCCCCAACAATTCGACAAGTCCATTACTGCTCCGGCTACTGATGGGTCTGTTTTTGGGTTCTTCAAGAATGCTGTCTCTAAAGTGCAAAATGGTATGCTTTCTTTTGCTCTTTCTTTGCTTTTTTTCCCAGATGTAGAGATGAATAATTGTTTTGTTTGGTGAATTTGAGGAGAATTTTAAGTTTATTTTGTATTATTTCTTGATAAATTATGGTTTGCTTGGTGTTATTCTCCACAATTGTTGATAATCTTGTCAAGGATATTCACACTCAAAGTGCTAAATTTCATAAAAAAAAACTGTGATAGATTTTATCATCTCTTAAAATTAGTGCTGGTGAGACAGATATGAGTAGGAGGCTTCAAACCCCTTCTACTATTTTAGAGTACGCGAATCTTGCATTGCATCGAGCCAACTTACACGTCAAAGTAGACAATATCTCATGAAATGGTAAACTCAAAATACACGCATTAGATCATCGCTAGATTTTATTTCTTCCCGAGTCAATTTTTTTTTGTTGGCTCCAATTGTGTTACAAAGGGAGAAATCTCATTTTGAAAAGACATACTAGATCTTAACATATATAATGTTAGAGTGTAGTGACCACAATTCTTTTCGGTTGAGCCTATGACCCTATATTACGGATCTCATTTTACAGTTTTGTTTTTGTCCGTAAATTCATGTAAGTTTGAGTCGCAAAAGTCTATATTTCGGTTTTTAGTTAGAGAATTTATGCTTTGCTCGTGATTTTTTATCGATGGGGTTTTTTCACGTAAATATATGTTCTCGGTTCAATTTTGTGTTCGATTTTCAATAGATACAACTTATAAGCTTGAGGTTTTGGGTTTCTCTCTTGTGCTTCAACTGGAACTTGCGGTCCCAAAAAAAAAAAAAAAAAATCTTGCAAGATGCATATACTTAAAATCCATGCATAAAAGTTCATTGACAGTCTAATCTAAGTTAGAGTTTTTAGTTTTTTACTTAGTTTAATTGGGTTGTTTGCAGCGCATTCTAGTTTGGATGATCATTTGGCTCGTTGGTTTGGGTTGAATCAGTCGAAGTACCAA
Source organism: Begonia masoniana (assembly GCA_022432975.1). Taxonomy (NCBI): domain Eukaryota; kingdom Viridiplantae; phylum Streptophyta; class Magnoliopsida; order Cucurbitales; family Begoniaceae; genus Begonia; species Begonia masoniana. The sequence continues at coordinate 44,195,145 of CM039507.1, forward strand.
TGGGCCCTCGATGATTATTACGAGAGCAAGGGCCTGGTTAGTACGATGCTTAATTTTGTGTATTTAAGTTTTTTTTTTTTCCACCACCCTCCCCGTTATCTTGCTCGTGTTTAATGTTAATGTTTGTGTTTTCTCCGTTGCCTTCCTTAAAAGTTGTCCTTAGGTTTGGTCGGATGAGCTAAATAAGAAGTAACTTACAAGTAATTGTTCTAAATTTCTGTTGATTTTCTTGCCATCATTTCATGATTTATAGGAGTTATCAATTCGATGTTTACCTTCCTTCA